>VZTO01007594.1:20853-43840 GCA_013400615.1 Syrrhaptes paradoxus | reverse complement strand
ATACAGGCCTCCAACTAGACTCCATCCCATTCACCACAACTCTCTGGCTTCTTTTCTCCAGCCAGTTCACAATCCATCTCACCACCCGATCATCCAGATCGCACTTCCTCAGCTTATCCGCAAGGATACTGTGGGAGACGGTGTCAAATGCTTTTCTGAAATCGAGACAGACCACATCTATCCTGCGTGTTCAGGATATTCAGCCGTGCATTAACACTACATCAACAGCAGGAATGCTCCGGACAGGCTCCAGGGCAGCCACTGAAACGATCGCAGAAGCTTTCTCTGGCAGAACAGAGCTTGTGACTCATGAGATAGTTGCAGGGGGTAAAAATGAGCCACCACTGTGGCCTCAGCGCACCGAGACCATTTTCCCTGGGTCTGTCCAACGCTACTGTCATTCTGTCCCCAGGAGAGTAATGTCAGTGTCACCGCTGCTTTACACCTCTTAACATCCTTCAGTAACAAAGAGAAAACAACAATCCCCGTTAACAGACCAAGTTCTAGGAGCTGCGGATGTGAAGACAATCGCACAACAAACGCTCTTCAACAACAGTAAATTTATTTCTTACCAGACAGACTAAAGCCAGCACAGTATTGCTCTGAACATCAACACGTCTGAGGTCAAACTGAACAAATCCTAACGCAGTGACCCGCGGTGTGAGGACGGGTTTGTTCTCCTGCCCCGAGAAACCCGCTCTGGCAGTGCTTTGCTCCTCTCGGTGATCAGAACGGTCACTCCGCTCTCTGCTCCACTCTCATTCGGTTTCTTTCTCACATCATCTCATGACAATTTGTGTGGTGCCATCACACCTTTTGCATATCAGGACTTCCCAGAAGCAGGAAGGACACCGATATTCAAAATATCAGGGGATCTGGGCAAGGACAGCTGAAGAAATTTAATCCACACGTTATAAACGCGATGCTACAAGTGTTAAAACCCCGTGTCTCCCCAGCCACATAATACCAACGTTTCGTCTCCGTGAATAAGTTAATTACGTTCCGTACAGATACGCAGACAAACACCAAGTATTAATAGCTGTCACAAATACAGAGGTGAACTAATAAATCTAAATTATGACAACAAAATTTTAAACCAAACTAGTGAAAGAGCAACTTTAAAAAGACCTAAAGTTCAGAACTTTGTGATACCTCTTCCAATGTTGCAGCGAAGGCATTAAAAACACCACACTCATCATTTCAGCTGCTGCACAGCTTTCTGAAGGATCAGCCTGTGTGCATGTCAGATTTTGATTACGTTTAAATATTTTAAAACAGAGGGTCGTTTTTTTTCTCCCAAGAGCATGCCCAGATGACGAGAACACAGTCAGGAAATTGCATGGTTTCACAACAGCGATTTGGTCATCCCAGTAATTTAGCAGAACCCGGTGCATCTCCTTTTACAAACTTAGATTCTAAAATCTCAAATTCATAAATATTTAAATATTTAATTTTACATGAATATTGGGTATTTTGAGCATTTTTTCCTACCTGTTTCCAGGCATTAGTTTGATAAGGAAACTCTTTTTACATCACAATCGCATCGGATACTGACCGGCCACCCCGCTAGACTACAGTCTTGAAGAATCATTATTTTAAAACTTATTTCCTAAAGCAAAACTAAAAGAAGTTATCGGAAGAGTTGTACACCAGGGTTCACCTGCAGAAGTTAAATAATAGCTTGGCTGTTAATTAATTAGTCTGATTATTTTTTAAGTTAACATTCACCAGTTTGGCTTTACAATATTCTGACGCTGGCGTCGTGTGAGCAGTTTAAGTAGAACCCAAGAGGCCTCAGAGAAAATTCAACTTCTCATCAAGATACAGCTTTAAATATGAAGATTAGTAGTTCAAACATTACAGATAATTAAAAAGAATTCTTGTATATCACCTCTCATACACACAGACCGCAGAGTGTATTTCACAGGCAGCTGGGATTTGGCTAGTGCTCGCTTCAGCCGTCGGGTTTAGGATGCCGCAGCCGTTGCGTTCTCACAGCCCTTTCCCTCAGGTTGCGCCATCTCCCGAAGAGCTTTCTCTGGATCTGGTTTTCCAGCTGCAGATTTCGGTAAGGTCATCTGGAGCGCACACCACAGAGTCGTACGAGTTTTACGCGTTGCTACGCTCATCTCTTTAATCGCCAAGACGAGAGCAAACACATCTGCGGGGAGGAAGCGGCGTGTTAATCTTTACTGCACGGTTCAGCAGGGAAGCGCTACTGGGGATTAATTCACTCTGGCAATGCTCCAACCCACAAAACTTTTAAAGCCCTTTTTAGCATCTGATTTTGTTTGCGCCTCTTTATATGGTTGTAAAAGCTGAACGTGAGGAAGCAGTGGTCTTTAGGCCCTCACGTAGAGGCAGGTGCACAGAATGAATTTTGGTATTTTGTTAGAACTCCCCCGTAGCTGTCACCTGTTACCGGTACCACCCAAAGCCCTGGGGTCAGCTCTGGTTTTGAGAGAACTCCACGGCTACACGCATTAAAGACATCTCACTCCTTCCTGAATGTTCACAGCAACCCCTCCAGGCCCACCAAGTGGATCCTTTGCCCATCTTGCCTAAGAAATTATTAAGACAGGTGAAGGAATACCTCATTTATGGCATTTTACTGAAGCACAGAGATCATGTTCTGCCAAAATGCGTCAGACCCCCCAGTGTAAAATAAAGAGTAAGGTGGGGCAGTGGTCTGTTTATTCACAGCACTGACTTAAAGCACACATAATGCTTTAACTGTGATTCCAGCNTTTTCAGCCAGAACTTGCGGGTTATTTTGGGGTGGGGGCACAGGCACTCCTCTTGGAGCTGGGTCACACCACACGGTACATCGAGCGGCACAGACAGCACACATGTGTTCTCCCCCTGGTCGAACACTTCCATGGGTTTGGAAGCAGTGAAGGCTTTGACTTCAAGGCTGCTCCTCCAAGCACTTATGCTCAGTAAGCACGACCACAGTTTCAGTTTATTGGGAAAAGCTGGCACCTGCCTTCAACCAATATCCTTGGATTCACTGCTGTGGGTGAGAGCACTCCCCTCCGGGCTGCCCCAGAGAAGGGCAGCACTAAAGACCTGACCTTAGCGCCTCGCCATCCCTCCTCACCAGTTCGTCCGGCTCTCGCTCCAGCGGCTGCTTTCTCTAAAAGCCATCCTGAGACACTCCCTCTGCACAGCGAGCCCCGATTCCTCTGCAGCCACCCCTGCTGACCAGCTGGAAGGAGTGCTACACAAAATCCGTTCAGGGAACCGCAAAAAATCACCATGAAAATCCACCTGTCCAACAGCAGGGTCAGCTGTCCAAAGAATTTTAGAAGGTGGTATTGGAAGGATAACTCCAGAGAAATTAAGGACAGAACACAGAGTGGGAGGGCATGATTATCAGGTCTTGAATATTTACAATTCCAATTTCCACACCAAGCTTTTTGGAACCAGGAAGAGACCACAGCACAGGAACGGTGTCATCTGCAGTGTCTGGAAGCAGCTAAGGACCAAGTGACACTCGCATACACCCTCACCGCAGAGCTGTAAGATATGGCTGGTGTTTGGGTCACCNTGCCATTGGCCTTCTTGGCCATGGCTGGCGTTTGGGTCACTGCCAAGGAAGAAGGGAAAACCCCCCAGTAATGATGAAAAGTTGTTTTAAGCCTTTCTTGTAACGCAGTGCCCGAGACTTACAGACATTATAAAGATCTTTTCTCCCCTCAGAAGATGATCTGTAACATCCATGTCCTTCTGAAAGAACCCGAAAACTAGATGGAGGGCATTCTCAAAGCAAAGCTACGGTAAGACAGCTCTGAAAGGCGCGATGGCAGTTCTGGGTGACAGATGGCACTCCGTAAACCCCTTTTTCTGATCATTGTGTTTCTTCCAGAACTTCATTAAGACGTCAAAGCCAAACTGCCAGATACCTCACACAGTCCCATAGCTTCGGCGTGTAACTGCAATTTTTCAGACCCACTCTGTGCACGAATAGAGCCGATGTGAGGCAGTGCAGACCCGTCTGCTTCCCACTGGAGGACATCTGTGCTGACACTGAAGCGGGGGAGCTGGGAGAAGTGAAGAACACGGCTCACGTATGAATTTTGTTTAAATCAAACTTCCAGGAGGAGAGGACACAACAGCCAGGTCCTGCCTGGTAAGGCAGATACTTAATATCAGATCAGATGGAACAGGAAGGTGCTGTGGAAACAAGGTTGGGCTGGGGAAGACCTCTTAAAACAAAACTAAGCAGATAAAACCAGGAAAGTTCTGCCAAAGAAGGGAGATGTGCAGCTCCAGGCACCTTCCTCAAGGCTTTCCCAGCCCTGCAGCAAATACAGTTACCACATTCAATAACTGCTGTTTGAAAAGTCCTCCCCAGCTGCCACAACAGGCGAACACGTCCTGGGGACAGCCAGTACGGAGGATGGCAGGTGGACAAAAAGCGCAACCCTCCGAGTGAAGCCACTGGATCCCATGATGCAAAGCCCACTCCTCAAAGCAGCTGGACCCGTGAGCAGATCCTGGGGTCTGACGGCTGCTCTTTTCCACACTGCTCCATTCCAAACTGCTCGCTCGGTTAAGAAGCGGTGCCAAGGAAAGCCAGCACCAATTATTTTCATGGGCTTCAACACCCAAAACCCCTTCATCTTAACATGTGACATCATCAATCAAGGTGAAGAGAAACAAGAATGGCTGTGAGCAGGTGGAAAGAAGAATTGCTATGGAGTATCTTTTGAAGTAAACTTGGGAATTACAGAACTGCATGATGAGACACCCCAAAGTAGTAAAATAATCCATCTAATTCCATCCTGGAAAGAGTCAGGAAGTGAACAGAAGACTCAGAAATGTAAGAAAGCTTCCAGCACAAAGTCAGAGCATCACAGGCAGTAGGAATTTATTCTGTCTCCCATCTAAGAGAGAAGGGAATGTGCCACTCTGCCTGTGCACCAGAGACAGATTCAGCTGAGTATTCTGCATGTGCTGGATACCATTAAGAATAAAAACATTCTGACCAGTTCATTTCTGCATATCCATCCAAAATCTCATTTGTACTGTATGTCAACCTATGACAGAAGATGCCTAAAGAGGAAATCCATTCATTTTTGCACAGATTCAGAGAAGTTCTACGCAGAAATACAGCCAGGGCTAGGGGGGTGATGGGAACAGGAATACGAGGGACAGGGAGAAGAAAGAGGCAAAGGCTTAACATCATCTGCAATCCCAATCTGCATTCAAAAAACCCCACCCCACTGCCTTTTTATTACTTGCTAGTTTGTTAATTGAACATCCGCACTATGAATTGATTTCACCCATTTATCTCTAAAACCGAGTTAATGACCTCTCAAAACCATCATCTAAAACCCAGTCTGCCTTTCTCCAAGCTCTAGACACTGAAAAATAAATTAAACTTTTAATACAAACCCTCACAATTATTTTTTTAACAGAGTTGCAACACATGTAGAATTTTTCACTACTTTATAAAAATACATAAGCATAGTTATACCTCTGTCATCCTGGCATCTGGGAGCTCCGTGCCTCTGTCGATTTGAAGCATTTACAATTTCATCTTTTCTACGTGACTGCACTACATGAATTACCTCCAGATGTTTATCAAGAGCAGCAGAAATGTTAGCATGAAGGGGAGAACTGCGAAGGCGCTCCATTTTTCCCAGTAAAGTCACAACCTAATGAACATTTTAGACGTTACAGGAGTTCACACTGTACTCATCTAGACTTACAAGAAAATTAACCAAATTAGGAAGAACAGTTTAATGATAACCATTATCTTCTTTTGAGAACACTTCATAAAGTTACAGCTGAAGCAGATAAATTCTTACCTAAGATTTCTTCTTCTTCAAACCAGAAGTTGCAGAATACCTGGGTGTGCAGAGCACAACAGCAAAGCTAAAATACCCAAATATTCGGACACTCAGCTTACTGGTTGGTAATGGATACAGACAGCTTTGAGACAAGCAGGTGACAGGAGGTGGCTCTGTGACAATGGGCATTCCTCTGGATCAAGCCCACTGCGGTGCTCCCTCCCGTCAGCACCACTGCGATTGCCTGGGTGAAAGCCAGTCCCACAGAGAGCAGCCTGTTTCCACCCAGGTCACCTCTTTGTGCCGTGCCCGTGCAACGGGCAGCGCGGGCGAGCAGCAGTCTCGGGTGGGTTGGCCAAAGCTGCGGTGGAACCACACACGCAGGCCGATTGCCAGGACGGACACTCAGCACTAAGGGAGATCTTTCAACCTCGAGCACAATCACTCAAAATTCATTTTCATCAGTTAATTGAAAAATCTGTGTCTTTGTTGGCTGGTTTATCTTACAAGTCACATGAATACGGATTTTCCCCTTGGTGAGCGATTCCTCAACCATGGTTCACAGACCACTAAGAACCTGGTTACTGCTCTGCAGAAATAAAACTAAAAATTCCAAAACTGCAATGTGGTTACACTTGATGAGCTATAAAGAAGCCTGATGTTTAATGGTCATCCACAGGTTAAAAGTTAGAAACAGAGGGACTGGGAGCACCGTGCAAAGCAAAGATCTTGATCTTTCCTTGCAACAAAACGATTACAGGCTTCCCTAGGAAAAGGACTGGCATGGAGTCTTTAAAACATAAAAAGGGGTGGCTAGCAAAGGAATTTGGAGCAGGACAATTTGCCCAACCTGCCCCAGGTATCCTCAGAGCAGGCTGCTGGCCCAGACAGTTACATTGGTGACAGCATCCAGAACAACAGAACAGAGCAACCACTCCAGGCTCAGGAGAGAGCATTCAGGAAGGAGCAGGCTCCTCCTGCCAGGCTTGTCCTGCTCTCCCTTAGAGCTGGCAAAAGCCTGGGGGAAAAAAACCCCAGTAGGCAGGAATAAACTGCACCAGGTACTGCGAGAGCAGCAACAACCTGCAAACTCAAGAAGTGACATTTCACATTTGTGAGGAATCTGAGAGTTTAAAGAAGGGAGAACTTCACACGAACAACTGAGGAATCAGTCACTAGGATAGAGAACTAAAGCGGGTAAGATTGATTGATCACTAGACCTGTTTCTGAAGAAAAAGCCAGATTTAAAGTGAAACAAAGAATAATGAACCTGACAGTCATTTCCCAGTCTTAACAGTATGACCATATCCACAAAAGGACACGTTCTGAAGGCCTGGTTTTCAGGTACCACAAGCTCATCCCATGGGATCCACAGTGGCAAGTTAAATGCCCACATTCTTCATACTAAGCCTGGGAGAAGTGCCAGGTGTCTAAAAGCAAAATCCACAAAAATCAGGAAAGCTGGGCTGCCCCAGCAACCCAGTGGGAACCACTGAAGGCTCAAATGCTCACGTTCCCATCCTCTTGGGTTAACTAAACCTGCACAGCTGATCCCTTTCTGACTGTCACAGGGCTTGCCAAGCAATTCAGACCCTTCACTGGGAAAAGCAACAGGCCACCAGTGACGCTGGGGCTGACTGGTGGAGTGGCAGTGTCCCAGCAAACAGCCAGCAGAGCCACGGACCCTGCAGTCGAGAGGTGAGCATGTACCATGGGATAAGGACACTTCAGACCCAGCTTTGCTGACTGCTCTTCACAAAACAATTATTGGAACAGGGGCTATAATGCTTTCCCCCGCCCATACGATACCTTCACTACTAGACACAAGCTCCTATTTCCCCTCTCTGGCAAAAATCACGACCAGTCCAGAGCAGAAGAGCTTCAACAGGACAAGCTGAGTGTCCAGCCTCAGTTATCCCACACTGGGGTGAGAAGGCATTCTCCAGTCAGAGCCGTGGATGTACACCTCCCCAGACACATGGGAGATGAGACAGTCTGCAGAGAGGAGATCCTGGTTTAAAGTTTGTTCTCTGACTGTTAAGTGGTTTTAATAGCTACTGATGACACAGTGAAGGAAGCTACTGTCACCTCTCCATCGGCTACGCCTTGCTCTGGAACTGAAAGCAACTGCAAATGGAAGTCTCAAATGAGAAAACCAAAGTGAAGGGCATGACCTCCAAGAGTATTTAACTAGATGCTCCACACTATGAAGAGTTAATCCCAGATTCAGCCAGCTAACTTCCACTTGGACCTCCGTGCCAGTGTTTCTCTCTGGCCATCACTGAGCTTTTGAAGTTAGAATCCAGGTTCAACGGCACCACTGTGCTTTTAAGCATCCTTAAAACTACTTTTTGGTTGCTACCTAACAAGTATTTGAGGTTCTGTACCCTGAAGCTCGGTTCCTCAAACAGCTAGAGAAGATTAAGACCTTTTTTAGAAGCAGTTTTAAATTACTAGGGCAAGGAGAGGCAAGCCTTGTGAAAGTGGAAACCTCCTAACCCTGTTCCTTTGGGGTTCATGTGAAAAGCCTACACTAAGCCTATCAAGACATCTTTCGCTATCCTTTACTCAGCTGTATGAACAAAACCAGGCAGCTGCACAGGGCAGGGTTCAGCAGGCAGTAAGCAGACGTGGCTCCACAGCTTATTTCACCTGTGTGAGACCGATAGGAAAGACTGCTGCTAACCACTGCTGCCCTGGGAGCGGCTGAGCTCAGCTGTACCAGTTCCTCCAAGAACCAGCGTTTCTCAGAACAGCAGCTGCTGTCTTTAATCCTGCATCCCCTCACAGGGACAGGTTTCTGTGCTTTCAGCCCACATTTCTCCTCCCTTCTGCAGCATGAGCACCTGGCTCTGGCCTCTCAGCCTCAGAAGAGCCACATCAGACCCTTGCTATTCTGCTGGCAGCTCAGATCAGCTCTGCAAGTGCTCGCCTCCTCCCTCTAGCCTCCCTTGCGGAATTCTGTGCAGGCTGCTGCCTCACAAAGCAGCACGATACTCCACCTGGCACCATCGTTCGGCTGCAGAGCCACAGGCACCTCAAAAGACACCAGTCACGCTTCCCCTATGGGTTGTGGCTGTTTGGCTTAAGAAGCAAACTAGTAATGTAGAAATTCAGGCTGAAGTTGCATCATGTAGCTATTCTACATTAAAAAACTACAAGACTAAGCAAATACAGTCTTACAAACATTAATTATACTTGCTTCCCCCCCCAAAAATACCTCCTCTGACGTAGTGTCTACAAACCTATAGTGATTATTTATCTGCTGAGCTGCTCAAAACAGAAGAGCTCAAAAATCAGGCACAACTTAGAGCTGTGCAAGCAGTTAGGCTAGAGGACTGGATTCCGGCATCTCATGCACACTCCTGTACTAGAAACCACGTCCCCTCGGCATGTGGGATGTAAACGTGAGCCTCAGCTACCCAGCGGGTTCCCTGGTAACAGCAGCAGTGAACCCGGAGCTGTAGAAATTCTAGCAGGGACTGCTGAAATATTATTCCCTGCATAGCATTTAAGAACAAAGCTATTTTGGGAAAAGCTGCTCTGATCATCTTACATATCTTATATAGTACTCTGCGTTCTGTGTGATAAGTTCAATACATATTTTTTTAGTCCTACAACTCACTCTGGCTTGTTCACGTAGCTGATCCACAATTAAGCGATCAACTCTTGACGGGTTTGATGTCAGCCTTGGAATCGGAGTGTTGTTAGCACTGGAAACCTTTTTCCCTTGGAAATTCTTAGCAAGAGCTGATTCAGTCTGCAGAAAAACAAAAGAATTAACTCCCTGAGAATGTAAGCTGCAAAGTTTTATTACAGAAAAAAAAAAATCAGATATATTTCTTTCTTTTAGGGTTCTGGATTTTTTTTAAAGCAGACAACAAGGATTCAGGCATTTGGGATTTAACCATTTGTAAGACAATCATCTGTTTTAAGTAAACAACAGCTTTACTCAAAGCAGTTCAACTAAAGTAATTATGTCAACTTAATGTGTTTCACAAGTGCTATGTCTTCTCACACTCTGCCTACAGCCTGTACTAATTTTGCCTGTAAATAAAAGGGAGGCAAGTTAGAACTACAAGGCAAAAAGAATGGGCAAACAGATGTGGACCTCACCCACAAAATTAAAATAAAATTGTTTAAGTCAGCAATTAACCTAAATTTTGTACAGGTTAGTCAAACTACAGAAAGCTTTTTTGTTGTGTTTAAATGAAATCATGTTTTATCTAGCCATCAGAAAATTACTTTGAAACCTGACTGCAAGATTTCCCATCAATCTCTCTCACCCCGGTACGTCACTCTGGCACACCTGTAACGATAGACAGCTGGCTAAATCTGCTTTAACATTGCATTGCTGAGACTGTCTTGGGGTGGTGCACAGAAAGCTGCAGCCTAATTCTGTCCACACACACTGCTCCTCCACTTCTCAGCTTGTGTTGACTCTTTTGCACTTTTCTGTGCAAGCCTAGACACCAATCTATCTCCCCTTCACAAGTCAAGCTCATTCTCTCTCTAACCCTTCTATTCAGAACAAGAACCAGCTTTTGTCAGGAAACGTTTTGTCAAAACCCCCCTGGGTTACGTCCCCTCACAATTCAGTTTTCTTTCTGTTCAGCCAGACAGCCAGCTCCCACCATTCCCAGGTGAGGTCTGGTCAAGCTTCCCTCGCAGAAAGTCACAGCTCCAGATCGCTTTTTAATTTCAAGACCAGCTAAACTGGTGAAATTAAGACAGCTTTTACATCCACAAGGGTAGCCTGAAGCACTTCCGCTGATGACCAAAGAAAGCAATTGCGTTAGGTAGGGTTTCATCCAGAACTGCCCGAATCTTTTGGTTCAAGTGTTTTACTGTTACCCTTTCTTCCACCTCTGTTTCTGGGGGAAGAAAGAGCCCCTCCAAATCCATCTTGGGTTTCAAACTTCAGGGAAACAGGAGGTGAGAGGAACTAACCAAAAGAACTAGAAGTGCAGGACAAAGAATTTTAATTAATTCTTCAAAGGATTACAGTTTAGTCCCAATTTAACATATAATTAATGGATTTGCTTTTGGAGTTTTCAGATACATTGTATTTATTGTGTTAAAAAAAAGGGTCCCGAGGTTTTGTCAGTCATACAACACACCTTCCTGAACCCTGACACAGACACTGAAAAGTCACAGAATTCCTGCTTTAAGCGCAACATTCAACACGTCAGGCTCCCAACCAACCTTCAAAACTTCTTTTTTCAGTCCTAAATATACAGGGAAGCAAAGTGTTTAAGCATTTCAGCTCTAACTGAATTGCCTACGTTCTCTAACTGGTCTGAGTAAGACGAGATCCAAATAAAATCTGTGATATGGCATATAATATTTTTTTTTTTTACCTTCTTTCTTTCTTTCTCCAAAGCTCTCCACTGTTCATAACACTCTTCTAGTCTAACATGAAGTTCGCTGGCATGCCCACTCCGAGTTTTAACTTGCTTTTGAAATCCAAATGCTGGTACAAAACCAGAAAAAGAACTGTCAATGTACATCTTATCGTTAAAATAAGGGTAGAAGCGTTTTAAATCATCGCGGGAGAACAAGTCGGGAGACTCCATCAGAGGGACAATGGAATGGTTGAACAGACGAGCTGATCTCATGGGGAACGCACTTGACCCAAGCTGCTGGTTACGTCTGAAGTCACCCATCATGCAATTGCTGGACAAACTCGGAGCCTGCAGGCAGGTCATAGGATTGACGGCGGTACTGTCCCTGATCCCCTGCCCGAGATTAAACTGAGCCTGAGACTCCATCAAGTCTTGATACATGTTCTGCAACAACCCATCGGCATGTTTTCTTCCTTCCAGACCATAATGCTCACTCTGTGGCTTCAACTGGAAACGGTGTTTGTTCACATTTTCAATGATCCCAAACTGCTGAGCTGAATAATTGTCACAGAATCCATTTGGCAGCTTTAATTTCCTTTCACTTAAATACTCAATGAGATTCTCTTCTCTGCCCCTAACTAGTGCCTCCATGCAGGCAGCAGACCAAGATCGTTCTGCGGAGTTATAGCCAAAATCAAGACTTGAAACAAATGAAGGATGATCTTGAGAGTACTTGTGAAATAAATTACTATTAAAAGGAACATTTGAAGATGATAACTGAAAATAATCATTAGAATGACTGGAACTTTTTGGAAAAGCAGGTAAATGATTATTCAGTTTCAACAAAGGACTTGGGTTCTGAAACGGGACAGACGCAGGGTTTTTGGTTTGGGTGTTCATCCAGGCTGGCCTTGCACTAGCACCCGCTGAAGGGTTTGCTGGGTTTGGCAATAATGATTTACAGTATTCAGAATTCTGAAGATTGGACTTGGAAAACTGCTGCTTTTCTACACTGTTTGCACAGTCACTACTCCCTGGATAAGCTGCAAAAGATTTGAGTCCATATTCAAATTTTTGTCCAAAATCAGTGCAGAACGAAGCTTCATTTGCAAACTGTTTTTCTGACAGAAGTCCTACAGCCTTGGGAAATGTAAAGTTTTGTTGATCTGAAATGGCATCGTCTATTTTTTTCTGAGTTCCTGATTTACCTTGAAATAACTTAGTATAGGGTTCTGTGTCCAGAGGTGGTGCCTCCATGGTTCCATTTACTAACTTTTTATTTTCTTGGAGGGTACAATTTGTGCTCTTGTTAGGCTTTGTTTTACTAGCATGAGAATATTCAGTGTATCTACTATAATCACCATTTTCATTGTATCTGTGAAACTGCGGAAGAAATGTTTCTGCCCGCTTTTGGTGCAACTGCGCATCTGCTCCCTTGGGACACACCTTCTCCCTTCCGCAAGAATAAGCGTCGGCTCCCAAGTCTTTGATTACTTCTGAATACCCAACTTGGGGTGTAAAGGTGTTTTTCATGTACGGATAGTTCTGATATACGGGCGTTGTCTTAATATTCTCATTAGTCTGCATGTTGTAACAGTTGGCATGATCATTCCTAGAAGGGTATAAACACTGCTCTTCAAGGTCTATGCCACTAAACCCGCGATAACATTCGTCCACCTTTTGCTGCGATGCAAGATTACCACTTTGCAAGTACTGTTTTTCAGCGGCAGATACTGATTCGCTACTATAAAACCCCTGTGGTGAGACAACTCCAACAACTGGTCTTTTAGTTTCTGGCACCAGGTCATGGTGGTCTACAATTCTGGCTGCGTTCACGGGCCATACTGACTTCAAGTTGGAAGGGCAACTCCTTGAAAAACAAGAAATACATGGTTAGATTCTTATTTGTGGTGCTCCTCTTCCATCCCCAAATGCAGAAACAAGTTTTAAAACTCAATTCTTCCCCCCACCATTTCTCTCGATTGATTCAACAATGTCTTACTCCAACCTCTATCCACTGCTGTCATCTTTGCAGTTTCCCTTAACGAGATGAGAAAACCGTTTCTGTCTTGTCTAAACCCACCCATACATCCGAGAAGCAATGTACAATGCCTTCAAGCTGCGCGTGATGTGTACACACCAAATTATTTCAGCGAGACCTGTCAAGAGATTTACTGTCCATCACCACCAAAGTACTCCTGGCTAAGCAACAAGTGAAGATAACCACACTTCCCGGACTACCCACAACCCTTCAAAGCCATGTCCGAGCCCTCCAGACAAAATCCTTCTCTGCATCATCCTGCTTATTGCTTCAGAATCGTCTGTGGTTTACTCTGGCTTACACTGCTTCCTGCAGGTACATCATGAACAAGCACCTCAGCACATTTCCTTTCCTTCCACTAATTACCACGGATTAACACAGGACAATCACTGACTGTCAAGGAAAGCTCTGAACAGATTAAGTACAAAATGGAATTGTACCTGGAAGTCATTACAGTCACAGCCAAATTTGGCAGCACTGAAAACAGAAATCCAGCCGTAATTAACTTACAAATTCCTTTGTTTCAGACATCTTTTGATCAAGACTGACTCTCTCTAAAGTTTTCCCTCACTTCAGCCACATAACTCAGCACACATACAGAAGTCACTGGAAATTTGGGAGAAGACAGAAAGGAAGAGTGGAGCCTGGCTTGGGAACCTTGAGAACTGGGAGGTCTTTCTTATCCCTCAGACCTAGGATACTCAGATTCAGGCAAAAGCTAGTGAGCTCTTAAAATATCCTGGGGATGCTGGACCCGAATCCATCTGTGTCAAGTTATGATTATCTCAGTTTCTTCTGGTGCTAGAATACAGGCAAAATACATCTGACATTCACACAGGCAAATATTGCTTAGGTAGCACTAACATCACGAAACATTCATTTTCTGTTGAATTCTTCTCTCCTGATAGTTCAGGAAACCATGAGAGAGTGTGATTTTGTGTTTTGTGTATCCTTCTGTGAATCAAAATTAAGAAAGAAAACTAATGCCTGAATTCAATCTTTAAAAAAAATAGGCCAAGGCATATATTCAAGGAGATTTATTTGAATACAGCATTTCCACTACGCTTGTTAAGGACTTATTTAAACCATTCCAATTAAAAAGTTCTATAAATACCAGAAAGCCAGAAACTACCATGTAATTTGAGTACAGAGAGAAAAGCTTTCAAGTATCACAAGCAAAATAATAGAAGATTAGGAGGAAGGAAGGGAAACTGTAAAAAGCACGAGGACTTGCCAGCAGCAGATGCAAAGATGATTAACAGAACACAGATACCGAGATCAGCGGCGGGTAGTTTTTGTCAGAGGAAGAGAACGCCAGCAGTGCTTGCATGGCAACACACTCACCCCTCAGCACAATATGGCTGCGATTTATCTTGTTCTTCCAAGATGTTAGACACAAGTCCATATAAATCTGTTTCACTGCCGTAATCATTCCTTTCAGGCTGAATCCTGAAAACAAAATGGATTAAAACATTCACTTCATTCAAAATATTTCCTAAGTTAAATGAAAGAAAAAAATATAATCGATCTACTCCATCACCACACACATTCTCTCTCTGTCAAAAACAACTACCTGGACTTTACGTTAATTTGAGATGCAGCAGGTGGCTTGGCATCGTCTCCATAGGTAGACCACGGTGTATATGCAAGGGAAGGGTCCACAGGCGCTGAGTACTCTGATGTCGAAAGGGAAGAACTGTAGGTCTGGGGTAGCTCTACATTTTCTTCATTCTGCATTTTATATATAACAACAGCACCGATTTTAATGTTAAACACATCAAATTGTCATTTCATCATTCTACATGTTTGTAAGCGAGTTCACTTTTGGAGTAACCAGAGCATGAAAAACAAGCCACGTGCTTTTTGACACAATGCTACAAGTAACTTCTGCTGGTGACTACTGCCTGGCGCATCTACGCGTAGGAGTAAAAATTTCAGGCTAAAACAGCCTAAAACATCTGCACCAGTTTCTAAGAGATGGTCACCGGCAGGAGTCAGGAGACACCCCCTCACCCCCAGTCATTACAGGTTATTTAAGCTACTACCTACCTACAGCCAGTTCTTTTCTAGAGGAAAGGTCTTCTACCCAGTGTAAGGGACAAGGAGTGTTTATTTGTTTGGTTTAAACATGATGGGCTTTTGTAGTGTGTGAGTGAAAAAATCACTGGTGTTTCCACAGGGTGAAATGTTAAAGAGACACAATATATTCCTCTGTGTACCAAAGCAGTCTAGCAGCTACAGAGAGCGACACAAAACCAGGTTTCATTCCCAGGGAGGCTTTCTGCCTGGCTGTGGACAGCTCTCTGCTTCACACCTGTGTTTCCCACGGCTGTGAAATACTTCTGTAAGCAAAACATGATGCCCAGTTGCTGGACTGAAGGACATGGAAGAACAAAGCCACTCAAATCTTGGACAGATTGAGCATTAGGCGTGTTCTTGAAGGGACTGGGAATGAGCTTTCATTTGAGTCTGTCACCTCAGTGTTTATGGCTATGAAAGGCAAGATGAAGAGAGGTCTGATGTACTTAACTGTCCTGGCATGTTCTGCTGCTCAGACTAAGAACGCCCTGCTCAACAGCCTCGTTTATACGAGCGTTTGGACTCTACATCTGTGGTATATGCTGCAATACCCAAGCTTCTCCTTCTTATCGACTTCCCAGTTTTCCTAAAACCACTCATTTGCTCCTTATTTTGTCTACAATTGTTTACAGTAACAAAAGAACAAAGAACACAGTGAAATACTATTTGACTAAACACTACATATTCCTTCATCTGTGACTGTATTAAATAAAAGTCACCGTCCTTCCTGATGAACATTACGACAACGCAGATTTATTATTAATGAACCGAACACGGTGATTTACGTTCACCACTATACACAACTGTATTAGAAATACTTTTTGACCATTTTGTTTATAAGGAACACGAACTCTTATACAGATATAAAAAATTCATTTATAATCAACCAAACCTGTGATTTGTAGCAACCATACAGGGAGCCAGAGCCTGTCATTACGTTGGTGAATGCATCAGTCAGCCTCCCGCCCGCGTCTGCGCTACTCCAGCAGCGACTGCCACCTCTGAACGCAACTTTAGGCTATGCAAGACAAGGGAGAAAAAGCGATAGAAGGATGTAATTAGACACAGACCCGAGAGCTGTAGATTTTATACCAACATTAATTTCTTTAACACTATAATTTAACTGTGAAATCTGCTCCATCTGAGTTTGCAAGGAATTAATTCTACATATTGTCATTAGAACTTTCACATTGAGCCTTAGAGAAAAGCTTAACCCTACAAACCACCAGAAATTCCCGAGGTGTTCAGAGACAGGGGAGGTGCAGATGAAGAGGAAACCTGCATTCTCTCGTTTACACTTGCTGAGCGAATGGTTCCACAAAGGAACATCAACTGTGGAAGCAGAATTATCATCCCTTTCACCAACGGCAGCAGAGGAGTCACTTAGACACCTCTCGCCCTTTCGCTGCCATTCTTATTACATCAGTTACGTCACACAAATGCAGGTATGGGCCTTTTCACATTTCAGGAGCTAGAATTTTGCTATAATACACACGTGAGGAACTCTGGTGGAAAACTGCCCCATTCTGCAACTATGGGAGAAACAACCTCCACCTAGGAAACACCCTTTCCACATCACCAACCTGGAGGGCTCAGACACAGCCAGCCAGAGGGAGCAAAGAATGAAAACAGAACAAAGGCATCTTTTCTTCCCTTCTTCAGAAATTGAGATACACAAGAAAAAACATAAAGTTAAAATAAAACTGACTAGCTAAAAAACCTTTTAGCTCACAAATTTAAAAGTTTTTATTTGCATAAAATCACAGAATGGTTTGGGTTGGAAGGGATCTTAAAGCCCATCCAGTGCCACCCCCTGCCATGGGCAGGGAGACCTCCCACTAGCCCAGGTTGCCCAAAGCCTCATCCAGCCTCGCCTTGAACCCCTCCAGGGATGGGGCATCCACAACTACTTTGCTACCATAGCAGCTCATTTGAAATGCTTATTAAATTCAGAAAAACTTCAAGCTTCACAGGCCTAGCGTTCTGAAAGTACTCTGAATAAGGACTCCTCTCTAAAATGATGTTCTTCCATAGCTACCCAAGGATGAAAACAGACTCTAACATATGTGGTCTACAACATGATCTTCCTTCTAGTTTATGCCACAGTTACACCCATGTACCAACAGGGTTTTTTCCACATAACGTTTTATAAATATGCGAACATGCAAAGTCAGAATTCGTGTGGAGCACACTCCATTTCACAGAGTCACAGGATGGTTTGGGTTGAAGGGACCTTAAAGCCCACCCAGTGCCACCCCCTGCCATGGGCTCCCTGCCACCTCCCACTAGCCCAGGTTGCTCAAAGCCTCATCCAGCCTGGCCTTGAACCCCTCCAGGGATGGGGCATCCACAGCTTCTCTGGGCACCCTGGGCCACTGCCTCCCCCGTATTTCTTACACAAATTATGCCACATTTTCTCCTCAGTTCTCTCAGTCAGGAAGGACACTGAGCACCTACATGATTTGCAGTATCCAGAAGGAGGAAACTTACAGCTACAAGCAGCTGCTACAGACCTGTGACATTCCCCCCACCAACCCATCAACCCCCACACACTCTTTTTTTTTTTTCCCCACATACTTTTCTGTTTGTGTTTTCCCAATCATTTCTAGCTCATTTTCACAGCACCCGTGACCCCATGCCAGGCCCAGCTCTGGGCGGCCCCACACAGGAGGGGTGCAGGCTGCAGCACTGAAAAACACCCGGTCGAGGTCGCAGACACCCTGAGGGGGGAAGGCCGCGAAGCCTCTCCCGGCCTCAGCCCCACTCGGTTACCGGCACCCGGGCAAAGCCCGAGTCCCGGGACAGCTCCAGCCAGCAGTCCGCCGGGCTCCTGACAGGAAAAGCTGCACAGCCCGGCCCCAGCCCAGCCTCTCCCCAGCCCGGGGCGCGGCCCCGTCCCTCACCTCCATGGGGGACCCCCGGGACGGCGGCTGACAGCGGCGGCGGCTACCGGCAGCGCGCACGGCCGCCCCTCCCGCGCGCGGCCATGGCGAACCGCCTGAGGCGACGGGCGACCGTTAGCCTCGAGCCCGGCCAACCGCCGCCCCGCCCCGCCCGCTCGAGGGGATTGGCCAGGCCCTGAGCCGCCTAACCAATGAGGAGCCGCGCGGCGCCCTCGCACCTCCCCGCACCGCGTGACCCTCTCGGTTCTCCACGCGGCTATTGACATCGAGAGCCCACAGCTAGCCTCGTGGCAACAGAGCTTTATTTCTATTGGCTCCATCCGCTAACGCCTGCCCAATGAAAAAATCACCTCCCTCACCCCTCCCGCCAATGAGAGGCCGCGGAAGCGTTGCTCCCCCAGAGACAGCGCCCCGGCTGTTGAGGCAGCCTCGGCCCCTCCCGCCACAGCGCCGGGGCTCGGAGCGGGGCGGTGAGGCCTCCGCGGGGGGGGTACCGGGCCGGGGGCTGTGTCCGAGCAGTGCCTGGGGCAGCCCCGGGCCCTGGCAGCACCGCCGGCCCTGAGAGTCCTGGGTCCTGTCACCCCCACAGGCCCTGTCAGCCTCCCAGGCCCTGTGAGCCCCTCTGTCACCCCCCTGGGCCCTGTCCTCCCCTCAGGCCCTGTGACCCCGCCAGGTCCTGTCACCCCCCTGGGCCCTGTCCTCCCCTCAGGCCCTGTGACCCCGCCAGGTCCTGTCACCCCCCTGGGCCCTGTCCTCCCCTCAGGCCCTGTGACCCCGCCAGGTCCTGTCACCCCCCTGGGCCCTGTCCTCCCCTCAGGCCCTGTGACCCCGCCAGGTCCTGTCACCCCCCTGGGCCCTGTCCTCCCCTCAGGCCCTGTGACCCCGCCAGGTCCTGTCACCCCCCTGGGCCCTGTCCTCCCCTCAGGCCCTGTGACCCCGCCAGGTCCTGTCACCCCCCTGGGCCCTGTCCTCCCCTCAGGCCCTGTGACCCCGCCAGGTCCTGTCACCCCCCTGGGCCCTGTCCTCCCCTCAGGCCCTGTGACCCCGCCAGGTCCTGTCACCCCCCTGGGCCCTGACAGCCCTGGGTCCTGTCACTCCCCCCACCCCAGGCCCTGCCAGCGGGGCTGCCCTCAGCTGCTGTCACCCCGGCTCCGCACTAGGGCAGTCCTGCCAAGAGCCAAACCGTCCCCACACCTCCACAGTTCGGTGTGTCACCTACAGGAGCGAGACAAAACCTCGCTGTCACCGGTGACAGAGCAGGTCCCAGCGCCCGGGGGAACCGCAGGAACCCCGGTGGCAGAGGGAGCCCAGCCGCAGGGCGCCAGCCTTCCCCACACCTCTCCTCCTCGCTGCTGGTTCAGATACTCGGCCAAGCGTATGAATATTGCTGTTTTCACTAAGAAGGACGAAGGAAAGCCTAAAAGCCCTGAAACCAAACGGTACTTAGTTCAGTTCTTGAGCTATCTTGGTTTTCACTTCTCAAGCTATTTTTCTGAAATCTAGGGACATCGTTTTTGCTGCCGTCTCCATTTGGGCAGCTAAAGGCAGTACACAGATCGCTTCACCATGACAGAGGCTCACATTTTGTTATCAAAGGCGGGCACTTGTGCAGTGCTAGATCTCTTTCATTTCCCAGCGCTAGCTGCCCTCCAGCCTTCCCACCCACCTCAGCACGCTACCAGCCAGCAGGTTACAGAATCACAGAATGTCAGGGATTGGAAGGGACCTCGAAAGATCATCTAGTCCAATCCCCCTGCCGGAGCAGGAACACCCAGATCAGATCGCACAGGAACGCATCCAGGCGGATTTTGAATGTCTCTAGAGAAGGAGACTCCACAACCTAGAAGGAGACTTCACAGGGAGGTGAGTGGGGTGAGCCTGGGGGGTTCAATCCTGCCCAGTTCACCCCCCGAAACCCACCTGGGGAACAGGGGCAGCCCACCCGCCCAGGGAGTTGGGAGTTTCACTCCAGCTCTGCGGCGTGGGCTGTCTCCCCAGCTTCATCCATCACTCCCTGCCCCGGGGAGCGGCTGGCTGTGGGGCAGAGCTTTGGGACGAGCCCAGCAAAGGTCCTGGGCCAGGTTCAGGGCAGGCTCAGCCTCGTGCCCAGGGCTTCTCGGGGTGCAGCCCTCTCACCCAGGGAGACAAGCCGCGGCTGGAGCTCAGGACCAAGCGGGGGCAGGCCGGGGTCCCCTTTGGTCCCAGATCCGAAGGGGAATCAGCGTGACCCTCACGTTTGGTTTGAGGAGCGTTGGTTTGCTTTTTTCCTCCATTTGAAATAGTGAAATGTGGGGGAGCACAGCCACGCCACTCTCGCTGTCCCCTTGACTATTTCCCTACAAATTCAGAGGTTGTGTTTCCTGCATTTATTTCCGCAAGAGGGTCCTTCAAGGTCATCCAACAGAGAGATTTTGAGAAGCTCAGAGCAATGAGAATCCCTCCAAATTTACAAAATTCAGCTCGAGTTCGCTGCTGGGGATGTGGCAGCAGCAGACTCCTCCAGGGACGACCCTCCAGGGCAGAGACCTTTCCCAGCGGCAGAGGAAAATGCTGTTCCAGCAGACGCTGGTGTTCACCTGTCAGTCTCACAACCAGTTTCACACGGAACAGAGGCCAGGAAGCAAATCCTTTCCAGCGATAACCACCCAGCAGTCACCTGCCCAAAGCCGAGGGGTTATTTGCAATATTTAACAACCGCTTTCCGCAGATGTTTCCCCGGCGCAGTGATTTCTGTTCAGGACATAGATGGAAAAAACTCTGCTCAGCTGCGGTGCAAGCAGGAGGAACATGGTCTTACAGGGGGAAACCAAATTCTTGTGCTGTTTAGATCTCCCCACAACAGATTTAGGTATTGACCCGATTTCTCTATCCACCAAGCCCTGTATTTAATACTCCGCACTGAGGTACATCCGTGGCCTGAGGTATCAGCCACTTTGCCCCACTGCGTTAAAGTGCCCCCTCCCCATTCTCCATGAACTTGGCCTTCCCCTCTGCGTTGCCATTACTACTGCACAAGGCAGCAAACCAGGAGTTAAAATCAATACTGATATTTTATTATGTTGTCAAAGCTCTGGGCAGGAAGTTGATGTAACAGGTTGCTAATGCATTAAAGCTCGCTCCCTGAATTGATTTCCAGGCCGTTGCGGTCAGCTTTGGAGACAGCGTTGAACCTTGGAGTTCAAGCGTTTCCCGCCTTCCTCCCTCAAAGCAAAGTCAAGACCAAAGACCATAATTGGAATTTCATTCTCCCGCAGACCATTACACAGGGGGACACAGCTCTGTGAACAAGCTATTTTCATCTCTCAGCACAAGACAGTTTATCCCATAGGGATCTGTTGCTCTCAGGAGTGAAGACCTATTTCAACCAAATCCCACGAGCGGGCCCCCAGGCAGATCCATATCCAGAAGTCTGGCTGCAGAGATCCAGCAAGCACTCAAACGGGACCAGCTCCATGTAGAAGCAAGAGCAGAAATGAGCAGAAGACACCCACACTGGGAGCGAAGGCTGGGCAATGGGCTTTAGAAGCCCCCAGTCCTTCCTACCAAAGAATGAGGCTAACTCCAGGCTTGATATGTGTTCAGAGACAGGATCAGCAGCTCTAAGCTCCCGTTATCTGGCTGTGAGGGTCACACACACCTGTAATTTGTAGCACAACGCATAAAACCATACCGTTAGTATAAACCTGATGCTGTTGAACGGAAAGCCACTTCAGAAGAAAAGGTAGGCCCTTGGGTGTGCTCTTGGGGGAGGCCACAGCACCCCATTTACAGTACCTGCCATGCTGGCACACTGCGGTTTGGAGCAGTGTAGTGGGTTAAGCAGAGGGGAGCTAATTTTTTTTTTTTTCCTTTTCNGGAGTGGGCTGGGCCTTTGATCATCAGGTGGGGAGGGGCAGAATTACTGTGTATCACATTGTATATTTGTATACAGTATTATTTCCAATATTATTGTAGTTTAGTTATTAAATTGTCCTTATCTCAACCCACGAGTCCTCTTTGCCATTTACCTCTTTAATTCTCTCCCCTATCATTGGGTGGGGGCGGGGACTGTGTGAGCGGGTGTGTGTGGTTTGGCCCCCAGCCAAGGGCCAACCCGCCACAAGCAGTTTGACAGATTTAAAGATTTTTATTCCCCAAAGCACCACACCCCCCCTCACCGAACACCGCTGAGGACTCCATGCTGGGGGCCCAGCGCCGTGAGGGGTCTCCAGGCCCTGCCAGACCCCCGCCAGTGGAGGATCCCTGTCTCCACTCGGTCCTTACACCGCGGGGCTGAGCCCAGGCCGCCTGCCCGCCAGCTCCCCGCCCGCAGGAGGTGGCCCCGCCAGCCCCTGGGCCACCGCTTCTCCCCTCAAGGCGAAGCTGGCGAGGACACCCGGTGTCCGCGGCCCCCAGCCGCTTCTGAGGCCGGCTCTCCGGCACCCTGGCCCGAGCGAGGCCCCTCAGGGTGTTACCGCCGCCGGGGCCGCTACAGGAGCCCCAGAGCCGCAGCGTCCCCTCACCGCCCTGAGGAGAACGGCGGCTCCTCCCACACCGCCCCGCGCACGGCCCAACCGGCCAATCCCAACAGCGCTCCCTGCTGACGTAAGGTAGATCTCCCGCCCCCTCCACCTCTAGTCCAATGGGCGAGAGGTATCGGGAGACAGCTGTCAGTACCGACCAATCCGAGGACGCCGGCTGTGCGAGGGGGCGTCCCAGCGCTGCGGTCCTCAGGGACCCGCCCAGTTTTGCCGCGGCGCCTGCGCTGCGCCGCCCCCTGGCGGCTGCGAGGCGGGACCGTCGCTGCGGCGCGGCTGGCGGGCGGCGGGGCGCTGCGGGCCG
>VZTO01007593.1:232334-265809 GCA_013400615.1 Syrrhaptes paradoxus | reverse complement strand
GCATCCTGAATCTAATGTTGCCAATGACTTCCCTAATTATTTTCTGCGTTCCCTCCTCAGTAGGACACAATGCTCATCAGCGTGTTCTCACCATCCAAGAATTTGTGTTCTTCCTCATTCTGTTGCATAGGGTTTTTTTCTTTCTTAATATGATCTCTCTTAGAATGGAAGTTTCTCTGCTTTACAAGATTCTCATCTCCTTGCAATCATGCAACCCAGCTAGCTGTATTGTTCAAGATACAATGATTCTAACTTGAGTTCAACCTATCTATGGAGACTAGTTTAGAAGATAAGTAACGGTAGCTTGATTTATTTTAACTGTTCATATTCCAAGCAGAAGAATTAGGAATTTTACCTCAAGGGGAAGTTTCACTGAACTGGAAAGGTTAAATGTCAACGTAAGTGGACAATTGTGTGTGCCAGTCTAATGGAATATTTAAAATAACTATATATTGAAGCTGACCTCATTATGGCTTAGTATTACAAAGAACAGAAGGAAGATATGTGTCTTGTCAGCTGTTGGCTTTAGTAGCTAATAGTGATTTATTTTTTCTGTTAAACTAAATAAATTAGGTCTTCAGCCCTGGGAAGCATCCAGGAAGTTCTAAACTATAATTGTTTAACATTAAAAAAAAAAAATCTACATTCTGTAGAGGCAGACAAGCAAGGTGAGCTGTGCAGAAGCTTCTGTAAAAGTGCATATTTGAATGCCTGCTGAGGAGAAAAGCTATTTAAACTACAGGATTTTGTTGATGCAGAAGAAATGAGTGAAGATTGGCAATGAAGAAGTTATCATTAGTTTAAGCAGACAATTTTGGTTTGACAGTATTTTTATGCTCACTTGACTGAAGAGAAAAGTATTACAGTGGGTACAAGGCAAAGGAAAAGTATCCCTCTGAGTGAAGAACACTTGCTTTATAGAAAACTTGACTTGGTTCCTTTGGCTCTTTTCCTGCCTCTTCTTCTTCTGGAGACAAATGCATATGATTTTTGCTCCAGATTTATTTCTTTAACAATTATTAATGCTCCAGTAGACCATAGCTGTTGATCAGTGCATCTTTGGCTACTGGCAGAGTATGACAGCTCAAATCAAAGAAGTGAGTTCATTCTGACCACTGTATGCTAGGATATTGAAATGCTTATTTTCTTTGAATAATATTCCTCTTCTTTCATTAGAAATAATGGCAAGTAGGGTACGTAATCTGCTGCCCTCTTTGATTAAATAAACAAGTTTCTTCTCAAACAAATTATGCCTATGGAGGATAGTTTGAGCATGTGTAGAACATGCATTACTTCCATTTATTTCTGTTCTTAACATCTACTCAAATGTATTTTGATCAGACTGCAGTTATTTATGCTTATGTAAATAACAGAAAACTTGAACATTTACAAAGGAAGTGTGATAACTTGGTAAACTTACAATTTGCTTTCGTTATTTTATTTGCCTGCCTGTGACTTTCACATGAGCAGCATGCTTCTAAAATGCTTATTTGCAGATGTCACTTTAAATATTATTTTCTAAGAGTTTATTTTTCTTAGAAAACAGATGTCTGTAATTATCTTCTTTGACCTTCGAGACTTATCAAAGTCAAATAGGTAATCATCCAATCAGATGGGCTATCATTATCAGAAGAAAAGTAATTATAATCTGAATAATCATAACTTGTAATAATCATGTTCAAACATTCTGATTGGGGCAGAACTAAAGACATTATCATTTTGTAATTCACATGATGTAACTTCACTTATCCTTGTGATTTTGGAATATGAAGCGCTAAATTTACTGAACAGTGTAGTTCTTTAAACCTGAAAAATTATGTAATACCCTCTCTAAAGCCAGAAGGATTCTCAAAACCTTTATACTGAAATTAAGGAAAACTGTATTTAAGAACATGAGCACTAAAACATAATATTAGATAAATCTCTAAAAGGGTTGAGGAGCGTAGCATGTATTTGTGTATGAAAATGCACTTGAAATTAGATGTTTTACTACTCTGGATCCAATTTAACAAAGCACAGAAAGTATCCTTGGTTCTAAGCATTTATACGATCAGCTCTGTGTCTCCTGGGATCAAGCCTGAAGCTAGCATATCTCCTTCAACATGTATCTTCTTGTACGCAGGGGAGTGGGAGTTGAAGTATGCTTTGCTGAGCACAGCTTGAAGGCCATAGGACTTAAGCTGTCCTTGGCTGAGGTTGGTGACGGGGTGGCCACACCGTTCCAGAGGAGCTGGCAAGTTTACTGTGGACTGGAACCAACTGAGGCAAGAGCTGCTGCTGTGGGAGATGGAATCATGCTGCTGTAAGTACAGTTGTAGGGAAAGATGGAAGCAGATTTTAATCTGATTCATGGCAGTGTTGAAAATCATGCAGATAGGGAAATTTCTTCTTTAAAATGGGAAATTGTGGTAATGTGAAACAGAAAAAAAAGTTGATAATTGGAGGATGGAGGAAAGAGAAGAAGGAGAATCCTTAAATGTACAGGGTTGCCCAGGGTAGGTGTTTTGTTTGCTAGGGTGGGAGGCTTTTTCCTGACTTGACAGGTAAAAGCTCAAAGCTCAGAAATATTTGGGACAAAATATCAGCATGAGATTCTCTGTGGACTGTTGAAAATCAAGTAGTTTTAAAGAATGAGGAAACAGATTCTTTCACAGCAGGTTACGGCCTGTGGCAATATAAATGGGTTTTGGCCAATAGAATGCTTTGGTCATGCTTCAGAGCTTCATAGAGACTTGGAAAAAATCTTTTTACACCAAGAAGTTGTTATGGTGCTTACCACACCTCTGAAGAGGAATCAGCACTCACAGATGATTTAGGATAGCTTGAAGGCTACCATTCTGTAATTAAAGCAGAAGAAATGTCAGTTATGCTGTAAAGAAACTACCTTAGGCATGAGCAGCAAGACAAGAATGTGCTTGGAGGAAGGGGGGTCAGAAGGGTGGAAATTCTGCAGAACTGTCTAACTTCCCCAAAACTCACAGGTCTGCGGATTTTTAAAGGGTTCCATTCCCATTACAGAAGGTTTATCTGTAAGCTTACCCATATTTCAAAACCACTGCACAGGCTGGATGAAAAAGGGAAACCATTCCAGGAGTCAACACCATGATTTAACATTTTTTCAGAACTGAAAAGGGAGTTTGTGGCTCTTTCACCTCACCCGTGTTTCAGAGTCCTTTTGATGTTGGACTCCACTTTTAGAACTTACTGGCTGACATAGGACACAGATGATATTGCGAGCTTGCTTCAGGAGAGATCTAAAATCTCCATGGAAAAATTACTTGCACTATCTGAAACTTACAGCAGTGATTAAACCTACAGAACTTTTCCACCAGTAGCTTGTAGGCAGGAGATGAAGTGTATCACTGTTATGGGGACTTTGGATTCAGGAGTTCTCAGGACATGCTGTTGTGGGACTGGAAAAATTAGTGTTGTGATGCTGCTGTTGTGCTTAAGTCTTGGCATAAGCAAAATCATGCTGCTGGTCTCTGTAGACAGTGTTGTGAGTGGTTTGCTATCTAACTATGCAGGAGAGCAGGGAAGTGGCTGTTCAGTGAAAAATGCAGCTGCTGACAAAATCATGGTTGTCATTTTTCATCCTTGCTTGTCAGAGGTGGAAATATCCTAGTCCCCTGGAAGGAGGAACACAGAGACCAGAATTAGTCTTTAGTGCAGTTAAAAGCTTCCACAATACTAAAATAATGTAAGATTTGCAATTTTAGTTTCTAGTAAGGAATTAGAACAAAATGTTCATATTCTAGCCCAATTGCTCCCCATCAGAGATGAACTGGAAGCACTTTCTCCTGATTTGCTAAAAGAAAATTAGGAGAGAAGAAAAGAGTGACTTGGACAAGATGGAAATTGATTTGAGTTTTTATCATGAAAATGTTCTGATAAAAATTAGGCAAATCATTCCTTAAGTCAGTTATTGAATTGCTTAATTTTTTCTTGCTAGGGCAGGTCACGCTCAGAACTGACATTTAGGGACCCAGCTGGGGACTCTGTCTGATATTCTGGCCAGTCACAAAGGAAATTATTGGGCATGCAAAACTGTGTTTTGCTTGGGCCTCATGGAATTAGTTCCTTTTAGCAGTAAGAGAACTGAGATACTACAAGCTGTAACCTCTGGTAGCACGGTCTTCATGGTGAAGAATTGTGGAAAAGCCAGTGCAGGAGACAAAAGATTTCTCTCTTGCTGGTTGTTAATGCACTGAACTGAAGATGAGAGTGACTGTATTTCAGAAGCAGCAAGTGAGAAAACGAATGGAGTGTAGGTTATTTGAGAGGCAAAGGAGACAGCTCATTAGAGCATGGGATTGATTAAAAGGCAAGCTAGGATTTCTGAATGACTGCTTTCTGTTCCTAATGCATTCAGAGAATCACAAGTTTATATACGTATTTGTAGCAGAGAAATCTGTCTTGCAGAAGAAATATTCAATTTATATCATCGTGTTGCTCTTGCAGTGGCCTTATGAAGCACTATTTTGGGGTTTGGTCCAGGGTAAAGGGGCAACAATGTGTTTAATCAACCAGCTACCTCTGGTTTATTTTTCTGAATTTGCAGTAGTTTGTTTTACTAATGCTGTCGCTGAACAAGTGCAACCTGGTATAAGCTTGGGCAGTGAGATTTCTTCAGGATTTATCCCAGGATTGCTATAAGATTCAGTCAATACAGTTTGGCTGTTCCTTCTAACTTATTTCCTGTCTGTAAATCAGTTTGCTTTAAAGACAATCTGTAAAACTCTTGGGTGAAAAAAAGAGGTCTCCCCAGGCATTTCACTCTTCACAAATAACTGAAGCCCATGCTAATGTATTATAAAATGAAGGATTTCGTGTGCACTGTCCATTTTCCACCCATTTAACTCCTTGATCAAGATAGAAAGTCAAAACAAGATGGAACTTCTCCTTACAAAAACACATTCACAAATTCTTTGTACGTCATCTTTACAGAGTTTCTTGAGCTAAAAGAAATTGCAATTTTGCAGTTTTATTAACCTTCAACAACTAAAGCAACGTTGTGTATACAAAGACAACTTTCTAACTGTTGATTGTTTCACTTTTGTCTTATTTGGAGCTTTTCAAGACTATGAATATTTAGATTAAGGAGGAAAACATTTGGGTTATGATTGAGTAGATGAAAATTATTGTACTGACTGTTCTTTTCATCTTTTTTTCTTTTTCGTTAACAACTTCAACACCTGTTCCTGCCTTTCAGGCATTTTAAATTTCCTTCATATGTAATTTCTTCCCATTCCTCTCACTTTTTATTTATGAAATGAAATCACAGAAGTCTTTTTGCAAAGATCCACTTTGACAACTCACTGCAGCCTGTGACTTTTGTTACTGTTCTGCCTCACTACATACCCATAAATTCATTTACGTGAATTGAGCTTTATCTTGTTGGAGGAATCAGCCTTATATGTTGGTGTAAGTTAAAACATAATTTGTCCCACAGTTTTTGTAATAGAAGTCTTATACAAACCAGTTGGTGTTATCTGAGAAAGTTACTTTCTAGTTCTTATTTATCATACAATTACTTCCTTTCAGTGTTTTCTTATGAAAGTCCTAACCTAATTTTGAAATGTCCTTCAGAAAATTGCCCCTTTTCCCTTTCATTCCTCTATTCTCTACCCCATTTTCCATTTCTTTCTCAGAACTTTTTCCACAGTACTTGTGAATTAAACAAAGGCAGTCTACTTCCACGATAATCTTAAATTAGGGGTGCATTTACATTTGTGTTGTTCAGGCCATGAATGCACTGATCACCCCCACTTACTGAGATTTTTGTTCAAATCATGGATTGCTCTGAGTGTACAAACTGACTTCCTCTTGGATTAAATTAAATCAGTTGGGCACCAGGTAATACACTCCAGACACTAACGGGCATTCAGTCTGTAGAATTTACCAGAGCTGGTGTTCTGCACAGGTCAGGGAGCTGCAGGGATGGTGCAGGATTCTGTCTGGATCTCAATAAGAAAGGCTCAACAACAAATGGCCTAATAAAATTGCTGGTTTAATAAGATATAAAGAATAATATAGAGAGTGAGTAAATCTTATGTCCTTTGAGATCCTGGGAACCCTGCATTTATGTATCTGTAGGGACCCTGGACAGATTTTTCCCATGGCACACTGCAGAGATTCTGTCTGTGGAGAGGTTCCTCTTCCCACCCATGCCATGATGCCTTTTGTATTGTGGACCACACAGAACATTCTCCTGACAGGCTGGAGTGTTATCTCAGTTATAACATCCACCAGCGCACAGCACTGGCTGCCATGGGGCACTTCATCCATACTGAGGCCACTCATGATAACGTACAGGCTTCTGAAACCTGAAGTACAAGCCCCAAAGAGCAGACATGGCTTGTGCGTGATGACTGACTCCTTGAGTATAATGCCTTCTGCAAGGCTCCCGGCACAAGTGAAAATGCTCTGAAATGCATATGAGGCTGCTGTCAGATTCTTCGTGCTAAATCTTTCATTTTACAAGTATGCTCCTATCAGTCCACGTTGCTACATGATGTAGGCAATAGCCTTGATGTTTTAAAAAAGAACTATAGTTGTCATTTCTGGTTTTGGACAGACATTATAGAATCATGCATCCTAAAATCTTCTTTGTCTTGTCTAAAAGCAGCAATTTATTTTGGGGCAGGAACAGGGGATTACAGCAGTTGTATTTACACTGGATGCCTTTAGCTTTGTCAGAAGTGAGGGAGCTGATTTTGTATTTTTTTAGTCTGCTTTCTATCCAAAGTTATTGACCTTTCTGTCTTCTGCTGAAATTAATCATAATTTATTAATTCTGGATGGATTTTTGTTATCATAAGAGATTCTTTTTCACCTTTCCTTCTAATTCTAGCATTGACTTGACACTGTGCATGTCTACTACTATTGCAGAATTCTTTACGCAGTTTTAAACAACCCCAGTAGCTTTCTTAAGGAATCTGAACTCAATTAAGCATCTTATCTAATCCTGCTTCAAAAGTTCATCTGTTCTGCATCACAGCTAATCTTGAAACTTGGCATGAAACTATGCACAATTTATTTCACATTATCATGCTGTATTCTTCAGAAAGTACGACAAGAAGCTTAGTGTTCACATAAAAATGACTGGACACATTTTCAAAGCACAAAAGACTGAGCACTATTAAGCCTCTAACTTTGGCTCAAGGAAGTTCCTGAGCTACGAGCAGTTTACTAACAGGGCAAGCATATAGCGATACTCTTCCTATGAATACTCTGTTGGTTGCTGTTGGAGATGCAGCATACTGAGCTGGATGGACTTCTTGTTAGCTTCTTTGTGGCTGTTCTAATGTATTATATCAAAAAACCTGTATCCGAATTTGAAAAGAAGCTATTCATAGCATGCTATAAATAGTATCATTTGTACTACTACAGGAGTCACAGCAAGTAGATTAAAAGATAGTGTCAATTTTCTTAAATGATGACACCTTGGTATATTGGAACAAAGGCTTCTGGTAGTTCTTTAGATATTCTGGAGCTTCCATCAGTTCTCTTTAACTTCCTTGGATCTGGATGTTTGTGGCATCATAAGCACAGACAGCATTTCTAAAAGAGGAATTCAGCTGAATCAGGACTGATACACCGGTATCTTGGCTCAAATCCCACAGTCTCGCTTAAAATGTGAGCACTTTTTTTTTAGTGTGCTTGCATCATAACCTCCTCATGTTTCCAAATCTCCATCTTTCACTAATTGGACAGAGTATTTTCTCTTGTGACCAAGTTTGGAACAACAGGATTTGAACCTCTGTTACATATTCTAATATCAATAGCCTTGTCTTTTGTGTGATATTTACTGACAGCTCTTCAACTTAATGAGGATTAAGAACCTGTTATAAGGAGGCTCTTGTTGCCCTAATATGTGTAGCTGACAAATAAAACAATCATTTGCATTGGAATAATTTTCAGCTTTGAGAATTATGAATATTTAGTAAATAGGTAGCATTAATAAATACGACATTTAGTTGTTCAAAGTAAAAGTATTTTTTCATAATAAAATATAAAGATGTAAGGACACTAAATTAATTTCTTGTTTAAAGATATTCTTTAAAATCACCACATTGAACATAGTTTCTATTTACTCTCATTTATGAGAATAATTGTATGTATATATCTGTCCATACACTATCTACACACAGCTATTTTACAATAACACTGTTATGACTGCAAAGTCAAGTAATCAAAATTAAGGAGTGTCATAATTAACACCTTATGTTTAACCTATTTAATTTTTTCCTTTTTATATTTTTCATTGTGGCATACAATTTGAATATCATAGAACCATAGAATGGTTTGGGTTGGAAGCGACCTTAAAGATCATAAAGTTCCAACCCCCCTGCCATGGGCAGGGACACCCGCCACTAGACCAGGTTGCTCAAAGCCTCCTTGTATTCTATTGTTCTGGGGAGGGGATGTATTCCTATTTGTCTATCTCAGTGTCTAGCAGGGACAGTGTTTTGATATTTAAATATAGATGCCCACATGAGGAACAAGGTATGTGTAAATAATCCCAGTCGCTGTAGTAAGTGATATATGTATACATGTATATATATATGACAATGTATGTCAGAACTGGACTTGAAAACACTGTCTTATAGTGCAAACAGCAGGCAGGAGGACGAAGTTCCTGCTGAGGGCCCAGGAGGGCTTTCCAACATGTTTTGGTAGACTTTGCACTGCTGTGTGCTATAGCCATATTTCTGTCTCCAGCACTGTCCCTTTTGCCTTCCCCGTGCACAGTTTCTATCCTAGATGCTGTCACTGCACTACCACAGCCACCATCCTCTTTCCACAGAGAAATTGGGCTCTGGGAGGCTGTATTGGTTACTGGGGGGAATGGCCACCAAGCTGACAGCAGGACAGTGGCATGGCAAGAAGGGGTAGGGTTTATTTTGGGTATTGTTACAGAAATCTGCAGAAAGGAAGTGTTTGTAATGAGATTATTAGAAAAAAGTGCCTGAATAAGGCTTTAAAAAATTATTTTAATTTGGGATCAGCATTTTTAGTGGATCTGAACCATAGTTATCTATCTGGATTATACAGTATCCATGTTTTCCTCAATTGTTTTTCTTTAAATATAAACCTTATTAACAAAGAATGTTTTAAAGTTCTAGTGAATATAAGCCATTGTTGCATTTTGGAAGAAAAGTAATACTGAGGTACTTCAGCTCTGCTTTAGTTGGACAGGTCTTCTAAACATTCACTGCTAGTGTTGGCTGTGAGTGCTCACTAATTGTTTGAGGAGGTGAATTTGTTTCAGGAGACCTTTCAACATGCATAAGTGAGCAGAAAGAATCACTGTTTCTGAATTAGAAATTTATGATGGTGAAATTTACATGATAAAAGAACCTTGTAGTAGTATGAAATGTAATGGTTAGAGTTTCCTTTTTTTTTGTAACCTAGAGGCATTTTTCAACTTCAGTGTTCTATTAAACTACATGAACTCTGTTTTGTTCCTCTTTGGGAAGAGCTGTACTTCTGTTCCTAGGAGAGATCACAGTGTACTTAGCTGATAAACTCTTTGAGAAAAAAGGAAAACAAATTACAGTATTTAAGGCAGTGCAAGTATGAAAAAGAAACTGAGGGTCTGGAAATATTTTTCATTTGTATACCACCACCTTTCCCAGCATCCACAAGGTTACAATAATGCATTACAGACTTGCAGTATCCTCATAAATTGTGTATTACTACCTCCATTTTATTGATGGGGAGCCGAGGTACAGAAATACTTGTGGCTTCTCAATTCATACCAGTAAGCCAGTAAAAAATAAAAAAACAAAACATAAATAGTATTCCTCTTTTTTGAATCTTAATTGTGCTTGAAGCAAAAAATAACAGTAAAAAATGGAAGGGATCTTTGGCAATCAAAGTTCATCCTTATTAAGAGTTCCACTCTGTTTATGTCCATCTTGAAATATGTTTAGGTTTCTCTAGTGACAAATATACCACAACCTCTCCAAGGAATATGTTTCAATGTCTCCCTGTGCTTATCATTAAAGTTTGCTGCAATTTAAGTTTACTTTTTGTTCATCATGGTCATGGAGAACAAATTACTCCTTTACTTTCAAAACTGTGACCATACTTCTCCACAGTCTTCCCGTCTGGCTATTAAACAATTGCAGTTCTTTTGATCTTTCATTGTAGGTCGTTTTTTCTAGCCCTCTGATCATTCTCATTGCTCTCTGCAGCTCTCTCCGGCTATCGACATCATTCTTGAAATGTGGTGCCAAAGCCAAGGCGCTGCACTTACGGCAGCCTTAATAGTACTGAATAAAGCTGAAGATTACTTCACTCATCTCGCAGAGCAATTTCCTGTTACACACCAAATATGATTGTCTTTTCCTCTGCAGAATGACACTGCTGATTCATGCTGCTTGTCCTGTGTTGGAGGTCTGGTTTTCTGCAGAAAGGCTGCCCTACCACCTGGCCCCAGCCTGGTTTCTGTGTGCCCACCTTGCATCTGTTTTATGTGTGAGTAGGAGCTTTCCCCATCTTATTATTGCATTGTGCCTCTTCATCAGTGGAGACAGTTCAAAAGACATTTGGTTTGCTAGTTTAGAATTGGGCTGTCTCATCCTTTCTAGACTGGATATATAGAGAGAACAGGAACGTGAAACAGAGAGGCCATCCAAGCCATTACTACTGCAGACAGCATAATAAAATAATTACTTTTATTAAGTCTTCAAATGTTAAGTTATCCTTCTTGCCTACACTGTGTTGATTGGAAGATCATCCCAGGACCTCAGTCCTCATGTGGTTAAAATATTTGCTCTAATGCCAGGTTTAACTACATTTACTTGTTCTCACAGAACTTTCTCACTGGTGTTGATACCTGTACAAAGAGCAGCCCTGACCTGCCTGTCTTTTGCAAGGCCTGGTAAGCCAAGAGCTTTCAGTCTCCCTGTGTGGGATGAGTGCTGTGATGGTCGGGGTCATCTCTGCACTGCATGATTGACTTCTATTCTCCTGGATTGGTGTGATTGCAAGAAAGAGAAAAGGACAATTAGCAGCATCTAGCTGGTGATAAACAGGTGTTGTGTTTTACCTGGTTTTCTACTTACCTTCCTCTTTTTAATTTGTTCTCTTCAAAACGTTTTTTATTAAGTCTTATTCAAATTAGAGCTAATCTTTTACTATACACTCTATTTATGCTTTGTCTCGCCACACCAGTTTCAGCGGGAGAGCTGTTGCTGCTACACCCGTCCTCCCTCTACCCTTCGGGCCCAGTCGCTCTCCCGTGGGCTGCCACGGCCCCTCCCCGTGCGCCGCAACAGTCCCCCGGAGGCAGGACGCAGGCGGGACGGGGCCGGGCCGGCCTCCGCTCTCCGGCGGTTGGGCGGGCGCAGCCCGGGCCTCCGGCCGCGCAGTGCCGCCGCCCGGCCCCTAGGTGTCGGGGCTGCCGCGGGGAACCAGCCGCGCCGGGAGGGCGGAAAGGAGGCGGGGCCCCGTTGCCGCTCGCAGCTGGGCGGCTGTGGGACCTGAGGCGGGGAGAGCCGCGTGGGAAGGGGGCGGTGGCCGGCTGGCGGCGGGCCAGCCCTCCGCAGGCACCGCTGCGCGCACGCCCGGGTGCTGCCGGCGCTGCGCGGGCTTTGCTTGTGGCTCCGGCTTGGCAGGGGCGGCCTGACCCGCTCCTCTTGCTGCTGTGGGCGGCAGCTGGGGCCGGGGCCAGGCGCAGGCAGCGCGGTAGCTGCGGCTTTGTGCAGGGAGGCGGCGAGGAGCGCTAAGGGGAGGAGAAGGGGCGAGCCGAGCCTGTTTGGGGGCGGCGGTGTGACGGGAGTGGAGGGGGAAGGGCTCGGCTTGCTGCGGCTGCGGACAGAGGGCTGCTGGGGATGGGATTTTTATCTGTTTTAAGTACTGTGACCCTTGTGCAGGCTGAAGCTACAGGAAACTTCAGGTGGTTATTGTCCAGATCTGGTACTTGAGCTTGCAGGCCTGCTTCTGCAACTGCAAAGAAAATAAGAATCTGTGACAGAGCATTTTCCTGACATTACCGGTGCGCCGCTTCCTGTGCTGGGGAGCATGGCTGTAATGCGCTAGCAGCACACCTCAAAAGCTTACTATAGAAAGATACGAGAGTTTCCCCCCTTTACAGTGTTTATAGTAGGCGGGTGGCTGTGCTGGAGTTCGCTGATCCGAGTGTGAGCTGGCAGGTGTACGAACCTGGGGTGTGACATGTGGGCGCCTTTGCATGCAGCTTTCTCTTAAAAACCCCTTCTAGCTGTAGGCCGGTGGCCCTGTTTGTTAGATTGTAAAGGGTTTGTTCTGGCCGTGAGCTGGCGCAGTCTCTGGTGCTGAAGTGCCGCCGGACACGGGGGCACACCCCGATCCTGTGGAATCCACTCCTCGGTTTAGATGCAGCTCTCGGCGCGTGTGCGTTTCCTCAAGTTTTATTTCTTCTGCAGACGGGGGTTTAAAGCGCTCCGAGAACCCGTGTCCGGCGGGCAGCGGCGTGCGGGTGTCCAAAGGCTGTTTGGATTTCAGACAACGGCGCAGATCGCTTCCGAAGGGCGGCGGGCGGAGAGCGGAGCGTCCGGCCGCAGCGCAGCGGCTGGAACGGCGGGGCTCGGCCGGGGGAGGCGGGCAGCAAGCGCTCCGGTCCGCAGCCCGCTCCCTCCCGCCGCCCGAGCGCACCCTCCCGGGGCGCCGCCTGCGTCCGCTTGGCCGGCCCGGCCCGCCCGCGGAGCCCACCGGCACCGGGAGCCCGCTGGAGCGCCGCTGGGGAGCGGTGCGAGTCAGGGTGCCGCGATGGAGGCGGCAGGGGAACGGGCCTGAGGGTGAAAAGGCTGGAAGCGTCTGTGTTCCTCTTCCCGATGCACTGAGTGCTGGGGATAAACGCATCCGGCAGGGTTTCGACTTGAGTTAATGCAAGTGCTGAAAAAATCAAAAGAGCCTGACTCGGGAGGAGATAGAAAGGAAGAAGGCACTGATAAGCCAGACTTCCAGTGTGCATGATATTGGTCCAGGTTCTGCGTTAATTTCCTAACCATCTTCTTAGACCATCAGTTTTGGGAAGGTGTTAAGGCTACGTCTGCATTGGCAACTAGTGTGATGCAGTGGGAGTGGATCTGGACAGTGACTCCAGCTGGTGCTGAGGACCATGCTGTGTGCCTTTCAGGGTGGTTTGCTTCATTCTAGCTCTGGTCTGGAGCAGTGGACTGGATGTCCAGTAATGGCTGGAACACATCTTCCAATTTAGCTTCATTTGAAGGTAATCCAGCTTCAAACTGCTCCATGGCATTAGTCAGCCAGGATAAAACAATTAGGAGAAATTTCAAAAGCACACTCCTTGTACAAACTGAAATGGTAATGCAGAGACACTCTGGGCATATTCTTTGATCATACATCATCCAGTCCTACAACCATTACTCACTTTTAGTGCCATTTATGTAATTCACCTGTTCCATGTTGTTTGGAGGGACTGCTGGCCCAATTCTTGCTCCTCACCCATGCTTAATTGTGACAGAACAAGAACTTTTTAAGAACAGTATGTGTCTTTGTGAATTTTGGAAGGGCAGATAACTGCAGCTCTTTCCAAACCTGAGATCAAGACCAGGTAGTGGCTATTGTAAGTTAAAAGAGTTAAGATTTTTTTGAAGAGGACTTCATGTAAAAGACACCACTCTTTTTTTTTTTTCTTTATTCCCTCAGCATGAGCTAAAAAAAAAAAAAAAGCAGAAAGTAAGAAAGATGTAAGCCTGCCTTTGAATGTTCGCAAAATCTTATTCCATCATTATTCCTCATGCTGAGCAATATTATAACAGTACCTAGAGAATCTACCTCAATTAAACTGTATCTGCATAATTTGCATTCAAAATTTTGAAATTTTAGTGTGAGTACCCAGGTTGAGCACATCTGATCCCTGCTATAACTACAAACACAATGACTGTTCACATTTTTTTTTGTTTTCTTCTCATCATAATGTAGACATATTCAAATAAAAGGAACTTAAAGCATGGAATTTGTTTTCATTTCTGACGAGCACTTGTGTCCTGTGCTGGGGTGAAGCAGTAAGTTATTATATAGCATTTGCATTCAACAGGGGATGCTTAACAGTTGATGTTGGATTTTTTAATTTGAAACTAGAACTGGCCAATGGAATTATCACTGAATAACAGAAAGCAGAGATGGAAAAGCCCAGTTAGATCATTTAGTATTTCTCTTTCCTGGTGTAGGATTACTGTGTACCAGACACTTGAGTGCTTTTTTCCAGTGTAATTTTAAAAGTCCTCAGGGATATGCCTTGTGTCTCTTCCTTCAGGCAAATATTCCATAACCTTCTGTACTGTACCGTTAGAAATCTTTTCCTGAGATTTGACCTAAATTTCTCCTTTCTTAAGTACATTCCATTTGCTGAAGATTTATTACCTTGAACCATTCTAAGTAATTCCAGTCACTGTTTGATATTGACATCTCTAACAAGCTGTGTTCTTTCTTAATGCTTTGTCCCTGGATCAGAACAGCTGTCTGTGCTTAGCCTGTGTCTTTGCAGCCTTACACCACCTCTACTTTGGCCTGTGGGCTAATCAGGATTTTTGCTATCTTCGTTGCACTTCCATCTTATGTTCATTTTCATGAGAGTGACTTTTATGAGAGTGACTTTTTCATTATTAACATGCCTGAAATTGCAGTTTTTCTCTGAAGGAAAATTGTAAAAATGCTGTCACTGGGCACTATGGTTATTATCTTTTCAAGATGTACAGATAGAAATAAAATATTATCTCTAATTACCAGGACTGCAAATTTAGTCAGAAACTGTCTCCCACACCACACTAATACGTTCTGATTTCAGGGGAAGTTAAAAACTACTCATGATGCAAAAGAAGTGTAAAAAAAAAAAATCTTTCCTACTCTGCTGTGCCAAAACTGCAACAGTTGTTTTACTTTGCTAAGAGCAAAATGTAACAAAGGAAAACAGTTAGCCAAGACTAAATTTTCAGTGAGTATGGTGAACAGTTCTGTGGAATTTGAAGGTAAGAAAGAAAATCATGCTTTCAGGCAAAAATCCTTGTCATGATCACCACTGGGATGTTTTCTCCAGAAACAACACGTGGGGAGGGAAGGGAACACAGGGATATTGGAGATCAGAGGTGTTTTGAAAGTTGCAAACTTTGGATTTTAAAACTCCACCAGCTTTTACAAGCTTTTAACAGTCAAGGTTTTTGGAAGAAAGGGTAAGAGGCCTCAAACCTGCAATTTAATTTCTCTTTGAAGGTTGGATTTAGTGATGAAATCACATTTCTTGAAATAAGATACTCGTTATTTTTCTGAAGTCTGACAACACTGTTGACAATTTTTCATAGACTGTCTAGAAGGACTTGCTGGTACACGTGTAAGTCTTGATAGAAATTTCCCTTTTGTTCCTTTGCTAAAAATGAGAAACACCTTAGTTCATATCACACTTTTTTAAAAAGTAAGATTAAAGGATTTTGTTGCTTTTGCCAAGTGCTCAAAAGATAGTTTGCTGACTGATAGGTTGCTGACTGGTCAGTTTTACAGCTTGTCTTTGGTCAGGGTTGGACTCCTGCTTCTCACACACAAATGAAACAGGAGTTTTTAACTGGAGTGGAGTTGGTATATTTGTAAACATAATGTAACTTAGTTTCTATTAAATAAACCCTGTGATTGCTGAGCAGGCAGGGGAACATAGAGAATATAGAAGTAAAACAGATAAACAGAATCCTGGCTGAAACAGCTAGATGATGAATTTGAAACTCTAATTATATTGATAGCAAAATGGGAATGGGACATTTTTATGTGTCAAGACTGAAGTCAAGACCTTTTGTATTTTAAGCGTGTGTTTGTAGACCTTTTCCTGTGCCATGGTTCTTCCTGCATAAATTATCTAAACATCTAATGGAAGGATGTAAAGAAGATGGAGCCAGACTCTTGTCAGTAGTGTCCAGTGACAGGACGAGAGGCAGTGGGCTCATATTGAAATACAAGAAATTCCATCTTAACGTAAAAAAAAGGCTTTTTCATTATGAGGGTGACCAAGTACTGGCACAGGTTGCCCAGAGAGGTTATGGAGTCTACGTCCTTGGAGATACCCAAACCCAACTGAACACACCCCTGAGCAGTCGGCTTGGAGCAGGGGGCTTGGAGTGGATGATCTCCAGAGGTGTCTCCTGACCTTGACGATTCTGTGATTCTGTGATAGGATTGGAAACGTACTGATCTGGCATCAACAGAGTGGTAATTATGTGACAATGTCCTCTGAGTTTGCATGCTCAATTGTTAGTGCTTTATAATGTTAGGTGTATGAGAGCCTGTACGTTTTTGTTTGTATATTAAGCTTGTTCATAGTTAGGAGCCTAAAAATTTTCTTTTAGCAAATCCTATAGCTAAGACCGGGAGCTGCAAATTGCCCAAAATGAGAAGGTCAGCTGAACTTGCTCTTGCTCAAGAAAACATTCAGAATGAGAAGTCAAGAATCTTGAGGTGTGTGAGCCCATCCTCGAAGGTGGAAAAATTGAAATTTTGATTAATGTTAAAGAAGACCAATAAGGAATTAATTCTTAGAAGGTTATGAGAAATTGATAAGGCAGAACAAAGAAGTAGGCGTTCCAGCTGTGTATGTTTATGCTTATATGGCCTCTCCTGCTACTTCACTACTTTGCTTACTCATCATCGACACCAGGTCACAATGACTGCAAACACTACCAAAGTGGCATTATCCATGTGTGCGCTTTTCCCTGTGCTACCCCGGCGAATTTCACAAATTACAACCACCTTTACAGCAGTCCAAATTGGGCTTTTGTGTGGGGCAGAGCACATCTTCCTGCAGTTCTCTTCCAAGTATGTTTCTTTGCATACACCTTTGTGTACCTGAAGCACTTGCATTTGGGGGTTTTTTGGTTTGGTTTTTTATTTTTTTTGGTTGGTTGGTTGTTTTTTTCCCATTTTTATAGAATGTATTTGTGCCCTTCCTGTCTTTGTGCTCTATTTTCTCATGCCTCCGTTCTTCTTTCCCTGCCTGGTTGCCTTAGCTTTAAAGTGAAACTTATTCAGTCTGTTTAAGGTTCAGAGATACCACTCCAGGTGTTCTGGTTGCCACTTTGAAGTCATGCAAAGTAGAATATGTGTAATAGAGAGAAGAATTCAAAGGAGTAGAGTTGATTTACCAATAACTGAGCTCTTCTAGAACATTTTTCTTTGTACATTCTCCAACAGCAAAGATGGTTTACTTTCCTCTCCGTCCATCTACTCATTGCTTGCTCTTTTTGCTACAATTTACCACCCCTTGCTTCCCTCATTTGCTAGTGTTAATGGGATCAGCTGGAATGGGATCAGCAAAATGAATCAGGATAAACAGAGTGGGCAAGGCCAACAGAGGAGGGCAATTTCTTAAGCCTATTTTAGTGCCAAAGTCAATATAATGCAAAACTGTAGCCTGAGAAGTGAGGAGGATGCAATGCTCCCCCAATGGTGCAGTAAGAGGCAGAGAAAGGCCAACATGTGTGCTGTACAGGCAATGCTAGTGCAAAAGAAAATTACAGTGTGAAAGCTGGAGTGCTTGAGGCGTTTATACCTGTGGGGAAAGTGCAAACAGGGAACCTGTCAGGATTCCCATATAGCTAGATGTTATGGCACAAGAAAAACCATCATGACTTGGGAATGACAATTTCGTTTGCTGTTCTGGCTGTGCTCTTCCACTCTGGCAGAAAGGAAGAAACAGGAAAAAAGAAGAGATGTAAACACCAAACCTTGTTATTGAATTTTTGTATTCCCAGAGTGCAAAAGCCATTCTGTTAATGTGTGCTGTGCTCCTAAATCACTTGGGCACTTCTGATACTTTCATTTACTGTTATTAGCCATTGCATGTGGTTGCAGCTGATACTGATGCTCTACCCAAGAGCCCTGATTGTATATGCCATGAGTTTATGGGGCACTTTATTCTCCTCTTTTTCCAGAAATCATGGCTTGTGAAGCTTTGTGGGAGCTCCCTGCTGTAGCCCTGTGAAGCTCAGCATCCTGTAAGAAAGAAACCAGGGTGATTTTGTTTGGCATATCTGTACAGGTTGAGTGTACAGTTCCATATACAATATAGTTTTACTATCTGAATGTTATAATTCAGTAATTCTAACACAATGTAAGCATAGGAATGCAAGTTCTGTTGTCCCCAACTCCATCACAGATTTTTCTGTTGTTTTGAGCAAAATGTTCACTGCATCTGATATAGTTTTCTTTAGGTATAAATTAAGGTTCTAGCCTCATTTTGATGTTAAGAGATAGAGATAAGCAGCACATCAGTGTCCTGTGATCTTAGTGCTACATAAGTGCAAAACATTGTTAATTTGCACCACCTGTATATACCTGATATCTGCAAGTTATCCCCGAGTCTCGAACACCTCAGGATGCTGGTTAAGTTTACCATGAAGTTTGATGACTGGCAGCAAGGATGTTGCTTTTAAAAAGAGAAAACCCTGCACTGCAGGTGAAACTCATAGGAGCTAGCAAGTCCAATTCAAAAAGAGTCTCAACCTCCGGTTGCTGTCGCTTGTCGGTACTGCAGCGAGAAAGAGCAGCTGTGTGTGTCAGCGGCCTCGGTGCCCCACAGTAGTGGGTCACCCAGAGCAGCAGCAAGGGCCACAGGTCCAGGCTTTCTTCCCTTTAAACAGATGGACTTGGGGGAAGGAGAGAAGCAGGAGGGAGACCGAAATAACCTGTCTTTTTAGGATCTCTGTTACGGGGAAGGAGGCAGATCGTTGCACTCTCTTAACTTTTGCTAGGAGAGTGTGGGAGCATCCTTGGGGGTGTCCACATGGTGAAGCGTGGGCGTTACTGTCTGGGCAGGAAGGTGCTGCTTGGGCTGCTCTCACAGCCTGGAGCAGCTGGTTGTAATTACGCACCGCAGCTTCAGAGGAAGTTGCTGGCTGTGGGGAGTGCGCAATGCTTGGCTGTGGATCTGCTGCTTTTAAGGATAAAATGGAGATGGAGAGAGTAAAAACAGTGGCGGAGAGTGAAGGGGAGGGTGAAGGCCTAATTATCCCCCACTTGAACTAGCTGCCTTGTTGAATCATTACATATGTCTGGAAGTCCCTTGATAGATGTATGTCCTAAATGAAGTCAGATGAGGGAAAGGCCATACTCAGATGCCACAAAGGAGTAAAACTTTAGTAGCAAAAAACCCTCTAAAACTATCTGGAAAACTATTTATTTATTTTACTATTTTCTACAAAAAAAAAACCAAACTGATTTACGTCTCTTGGAAAGAAAAATTACATTGAGCTGACATATTGCAATGACTATTTTTGGTCTTGCCATTTAAAATTATAGAGTTATAAATAAAGCAGTGCAAAATGCAGCTATTTTGATTCTCACTGGGGTTCACACAAACATTTTCTTTGGTTTCAGTCATTGGATTCAGCCCTCTACTCAGTGCTGATTTGGCTTTGAATGCAGAGGATTCCTCACTTTTTATTTTTAAACAGTCAAATCAATTTGGAGTTGACGAGTTGATGCTGACTCTTGACCTTAAGCTATGCATTGTTCTAACATCACCTAGTAATTGTCTCAAGCTCGAAAAAAGAATTGCGAAAATTTCAGTGAAGATGGTTATAGTCCTGGCTTTGCAATGGAACCCAAAATGAGGCAAGTTTTGTCTGGCTGTTGTAACAAAAGCTCTGGTTATAAATCTCAGGAAAAGAACATTTGTAATGCAAGTGGTCAGTGAATCCTAAATAGCAACAGAATGTGTTGCTATGAAATGTGTATACCTCGAGGGGAAAAAAATGATCCCACTCTTGACAGAAAAGCAGCGGCTTACTCAGAGCTATTCTCAGATGTCAGAGTCAGTCATCAACTCCCTGGCCTGTGGTTGCATCCTTCTAAAATTTGGCCCCTTCAAGCAACCATGATTTATGTCTTTAGCAGATGAAGCAGCCAAGGTGCGTAGCAGAGAAAAGATATAAAGGTAGGCAAAATTATCTGCTGTGCTGGATTATATTTGGGGTACAGTAGAACTGTGACATAATGTGTATATATAAAAAATTGTAAGAAAAACCTCACTGCTTTCAGTATAATTACTCCAGAGAATCCTAACTCCAAAGGCCATTGTGTCTCCGGATGTTTAAGGTTGTCTAGATCCTCTCTCCTTCTTATCCAGACCAAGACCTTGCTGCTGTTCCCATCTGAGCATGTATTAGGTTTCTGTGGAAATCATGCTGTAGAGGGGGAAGGCTGATATCACTATGAAGTCAAGATTTGGTCAAGACCTGGAAACTCAAGAGTACTCGGGCATCTCCTAGTTCATATATAGTCAGGTTACCAGTGCAGATGGGAAGGAAAGAGAGGAGATCTGTAGCTTATAAATCTGTATTTACTTAGCTGAATAAATAGCCTAGTTGTTGGAGATAAGAACTGTATGTTTACGTCAGAGTAACAAGACTTATTTCATGGGAGGTGCACGAGTGAGACTTCACGTACTTAGCTCAGGTGTGTGGTATTATTGACAGTTCAACCCAGAGACATCTCCTGAGGTGGGTTTTTTGCTGTGAAAAAAATGATTATATTTAATAACATTTTCTAAACAGTAAAAGTGCAAAGGTACATATTTATTAGCTGATATGTTGCAAGAAATTAACACAAAACTGACTTTACATTTGAGTTATGAAAGCTCAGGAAAATCCATGACCCTATAAAATCTCTTTGGCATACAAGAGCTTAAAAAGGAGATCATGTTTTTCCCTACTTTAAAAAAAAATGCTTATGGGCTGAAACTTTTATACTAGAACACATTCTTAAGGCCAGTTTTTGCAACTGTAAAAATAGGGGGTTACTGTAAATGGAAGCCGTGATAGATTTTTGAATGTAGGAATAGTGTGGATACTGACAGAGGTTCATAGTGTCTGGAGAGCAGTTTTTGTTTGTTTGCATTAGGCATAAATGTAATAATTTGAAGATGCAGGAGAAATCCTGCTCTTAATGGTAGGAGTAAGTAATACTGCAAAAATGGTCTGAATTTATTTTATGTAATACTTTTTTTAAGTAATGTCTATTAAAGACATCTGCTGAAAGTCTGTAACACTGATTTAATAGGAAGAAAAAATAAAGTTCTTTAGCAATCCTGTCTTTGGTTTAATATTATGGACTGTTAAAAGAGGGTTTATGTGTGCAACATTATTAACTGAAATTCTGCTAAAATTGAAATCAGGCCCACAAACCTTGCTTTTCTTCAGTACATACTAGGTTTTTAAAACATGTATTTAAAACTGCACAAGAAAATGAATATATTTTTCCTGTCTCTAGGGTTTTTAAAGGCAATCAGGCCAGGCAGAGAAATATTTCTACACACTTATACTCTTGCTTACAGTATATGACCACTCTAGCAAGTTAAAGTGCAACAAAAAATTATCAACTTTCTATCGTAAGTCATTACTATAACTAGAGAAAGAAAATCCACCTCCCAAGTTACTGAATTACAATTTGTAACAAAACACACATGATTTGTACTGCCTTTGTGAGGGCTGAAAGAATATATTTGGTTATGAGAGACTGGGGGCAGAGGGAGGTGGGAACAGAATCTGGAGACCATGTTCTGGAAGATAGCCTCCTTACAGGAATTAAATACTGAGTTTAAATTGATCACATTGTTGCCTAACTATGGTTGACGTAATTTTTTCAAAACTTAAATTATAAAGATTAAAATAAAGTAATAAAACACACTGCATTTTTATCACTTTGGAGAGGCCTCATGTTTTCCATGCCTGTAGCCTTGATGATTCTTTTGGCAGCTCTGCCAGTGATAAAAGGAATAACTCACCACTGTCAGGGAGTTTGGCTGTTTCATCACTGACATGGGAGGCCAGCATAACTCCATGGTGATTGCTGTCTAAATGACTTATGTAGCTCCTTCATATACTCTTTGATTGAAAAGTGATAACTCAGGCAATGAGTTATTTGGCATCAGCCTCTGAGACAATCTGTTTCCTTTTTATAAATCCTATGGCACCTTTCAGCCACCCATTTTTAAATAAGACTATGGTGGATTAGGTTCTAATGTGCCTGGTGGGCTTAGCCAAAGGATGGTTAAATTAGATTTTGTAGTCATTCTTCTGCGTTGTTTATTTTTGATGTTAAATTATGGTTCTAGAAGTAGTATTGAGAAAATTAGAAGTGGGCTGAAAGACTGTCTTTATATTATGGCATAGGAGTATGACAGGGCATTTCACTCCTGGTGGTAGTGGCACTGTCTCTTCCCAAAAGCAGACTGCATTGTCCAAGAACCCAGAGAGAGGAAAAATACGCTAACATCAGCCTAACTCTATAGTCTTAGATGCAGAAGATACACCCAAGAGGAGGCAAAAGAATAATTAAATAATTTCAACAACTGAAAAATTTTCTACAAGTCACAGCTCAGAAGAGGTTGAAATATAGACTACCATTGTGCAAGGTAGAAAGTTGTACCTTAAATTAGTATAGAACAGGTTGAATTAAACTGTGAATCTGCCAAATTTCATGCAAGGTTTTGGATGGAAACAGAAGCAGTTTCCTTGCTGAGTAACAGAGGGCTAGATTTGCTAGAGTTCTATTTGCAGGGTTCCCCACATAACACCATGACTATGGAGTGCTAAATATAGTCTGAAAAGCTGCAGAGGTGATGGGTCTTTCAGATATCCCCTTTGTTAGTGTCTGCTGTACATGTGCTGTTACTCCTTTTATTAGAGTAAACCAATTAAGTCTTGCAGAAGGCATTGCAGCTATCTTTTTCTTCACCATGGGTCTTTATTTTAGACAGAGCAGTGAGTGAAAGGTATAGGTGAGTTTTACAGTATTTATACTACAGTAGTGCACAGGGCTCCAGTCAAAATCCCTATCTTTTTGTGGCAGATGTGTAAACAAATATAAGGATGTCATTCCTTCTTGAAAGTACATGTGTCTTTATTTGGGGCACAAGAGAAAAGATACCATCTTTTTTTCAGTTCCATTTAAGCTTTGAAATTACAGTGCATTGTTGCATGGTTACTTACAAAGAATTCTGTGTAAGGTTTAGTATTTGTCAAACAAAAACCCAACCAAACAAATGATACATGAGGTGAAAAGGGTTAATCACAAAGCCATTCTGTGTAAAGCCTGAGTCAAAAGACTATCCAGTGTCCTTACTGAGGAAGTTCTGTGAATGTCACCGGGGTTCATTTCATATGGGAGGCTTGGGTTTGGATCTAAGAGTTAGTCACCCAAAGAAAGTGAAAAGAGGATTATGACAGATGAGGAGTTGCCATTCTTCACTTCTCTCTCACTCTATCTTTTTCTAACTTTTCTCTCTTTCATGAGTATTCATAGGTTTGTATTTCTTTATTGTTCAGGAAATGCTCCTTCATGGAAAAGAGGGACTCATGGTCTTCCTCACTGTCTAGAAATAGACTGTGAACTTTTTGGTTCTAAGCAGCACCCTGGAATTCATGGTGACAGGTGAAGCAGGGCTGCTGGCCTTCCTGAAATGTAGGGCATGTTTGAGACACAAAGCTGCCCGCTGTACTGAGTGGACAGTACTGACAGCATCTCCTGTGGATAAGAAGGCACCATGCATTTTGAGAAGTAGAGTTCAGGAGCAGTCCATTGGTGTGCAACCATCCTACTCCCAGTACTGCTCCAGTGATAGGTCTGTTGATGCCATGCTTACCTGCATGCTTACCTTACAGAAGATCCTGCCTTCGATTCCATTTTGAATTTTGTCCATGTGAGGGCTGCACAAAGGTCCAAGCTTTCAAATCTGAAATTGCTCTCTGTGATTCTGACATTCAGATTTATTGATGTTTGATTTTTTTCAACCTGACAAAACCTCACTTTTATTTTCTAATTCATATTCACTCTTTCTCCACAGCAAAGTCTGCCAATCATGGCAAACACATGGATGATTCTGTGGAGGCTAAACCAAGATTGCTGAACTCATTTTCATGCATGGCTAAACACAGAATTGAACTTCATGCTCCAGAAGTGAAAGGTTAGTGATTTTAGATAATTTAAAAACGATTATATAGGAGTTGATACAGCTACTGTCAGTCTACCCTAATCCTGTTGTTTGTTGACTCGGCCCTTGCAGAGGCACTGCTTTCTGTCGGTGATTAAGGGGAGACATTGCTTTCAGTGATGCTGATTCAGCAGAGCTAAGAATCAGTAAATTAGCAATGACTGTAAAGTAATTTTAAATATTGGTAGAGTACCTAACTTGTGTCGTTACTGTGTCTTGGAGATGAAATTCCAATTAAGTTACTGTAGCAGGCAATGTGGGATAGATGACAGTCCTCTTTCTGAGTCATGAGACAGAAAAATGGGGAAACCATGTATGCAGTTTTTGGCTTCTCAGTGCTATGAAGTAGTATCAAAGAACCATGTACAAATAAATAAGTGTATAGAGCCAGTATCCATTCTAATGGACTGCTCATTTAGTAACAAAGTGATGCGGACAGCTGAAGAACAATTAACTCTGCCAATTCAGTATCTTTGCTGTTTATGGTCAGATGGTGTTAAAGGGAGTAACTTCTGGGTATTCCAGTTTGAGATGATATGCAACACAGAGCTTGTCTTAGTATCAAAGGATTACTATATAAAACTACATCTAGTGTGTGACAGTACTGGAAGGGCTGACAAATATTACCCACTGTGTACTGGACACTTCAGCTCTTTCTTCTCTATGGAAGTAAAGTTTGTGACCCTGCTTTGACTGATAATTAACAATGGCTGGTGGCAGTGAATTGAGACAAAAAAGCATTGAGCTTCTGGTGCCATGCTAGCTGAGGCAGCATGTTTCCTTTTCCAGAAATAAAATGTAGATTCAAAACAAACACCCACCGAACCTGTAATGAAAAGGTATTACCTTCCTATATTCTGTCATTTGCAGGTCTTGACAAGACAAATTGCTTGGCTAGTGAAGCCAGTAACTCCACCCCCAAAACGAAACTGTTGTCAGTGTACCAACTTAGTGATGATAAGATACCAATACGCAAGTTACTGTGAAAAAATGGTGGAGACCCTAGACAATATAGACCAATATGCAAAATTATTGTGCTAACAGGTTATCTCCCTGTGAGACGTGCAAAACTAAGAGACTTTTAAAACTGAATTCTGGATGACTAACACAGATTAATAGAAGAAATGGGAATCATAAAGGTGAAGTGGAAAAGGAATGACTGTACATCTCATAGGAGAAGAATTAGGAAAAAAATCTATACATACAGGTTTCAGTTCTACACCATGGAAAAGTTAAAAATGCTGTTATTTATTTCCCATTTATGGGGTATTGTTTATTAACTGTGTACTTATGCAAAGATGGTGCTTTGGTATTCTTGGTCTGTAGTGCTGGATTTCTGTAGGATATGTACCATGTGAATCGTGGGAACGTCCAGAAGCTCAAAGCCCCGACAGCACAGGCTTTGTGTCTATACTGCCTTACTCAATCAGAATGCCTTCTTGAGCTATGAAATGCAAACCAAGCTTAAACTAACAAGTTAGTTATGTTAAAATATCTATTGCAAGAAAATCATGCTATGTTATATTGTTACAGTACAAATATTTGTTATATGCAGAGAAAAGAGCAACTGAAAATAAGGATGTAAACACCTCATCTGGGCACGTTTATTTCATAGAATCAACTATAATCATAATACTATGATTTGAAAGTAATGCCCCCAATAGTTTGCCAATTTAGTGGTTCCTAGTAAATAAAGGAGATGCCAATACAGGTAGCAGAGTGAAATGAAGAATCACAGGTACTATCTTTTGTCACTTCACTGTTCCGTGCCTCCTCTCAGGCAGGACAATGTCACTGGGGAGAAGCTGAACCATTTGCATCCTTGTTTACTGTGGAGGAAATCAGGGAAATTGTCCTTCCAGAGCCTGTTTGGGGCATTTGGGGATCTCAGCAGAGAATGTATCTGAAAATTGAAGTATCTGGAAGAGGTGATGATACAAAAGGCAGATGAATACAGATGAATCTCCAGAATCTGAAGGATTCACCCAAGAATTCTAGGAGAACTCAGGGATGACATATCTACTAACAGCAGCATGTAATCTGTCTCTTCAGTATTCCTCAGTACATGAAGATCAGAAGATATCAAATGTGATGTCACTCGTTAAGAAAAGTTCCAAGGGTATCTAGCAAACTAAAATTTGATATCTGTTCCAGGTGAATGAGTAGATATTGTAATAAGAGAGAGAATTAGTGTCTACCTGAATAAATATTATCTAATCAGTGAGAGTTAACAAAGCTCTCGGAGTTCTTTGAAGGGGTCAGTGATATGCAGATGAGGATCATCTGACTGATATAGTCAACTTGGATTTCCAAAAGACTTCTGGCAGAACTTTTTATCAAAGTGTTTTAGGAGAACGAAGCAACACAAGAATGTCACTGGCCTAAGAAGGAAGGTACTGGAATGGATGAGAATATGATGTAAAAGATGTGAGCAGAGAGTACACCATCACTGGATGGAAGTAACTGGTCAGTTCTTGCACAGGAGGGAGATCACTACTGAAATTCCACATGGTGTCTATTTTGGGACCTGTGCTGTTCAATATATTCTTAAATGACCTAGAGAAGGGAAGTGATCAGTGAGGTGACAAAGCTTTGCTGATGATAGGAGGTTATGCAAGGTAGTAAGGACAAGGGAGATTGCATAGCTTGCAGAAAGATTGTATAAGATTGACTGTATAATAAAATGATGCGTGCAGTTCGGTGTAGGTAATTGTAAAGTGATACATTTGGGGAAGAATAATCCTATCTTCTCATCTTGAATAATTTCTAAGATGGCCCAAAGGTCTTCAGGAACAAGACCTTTGGGTTGCGGTAGACAGTTCCATGAAAATATCAGCATAGTAGCAGCTGAAGAAAAAAAAAAAAAGTTAGGAATTATTAGAAGGCAAATAGACAACAAAACAGAAAGGATCATTATGCTACTATTCAAGTCCGTATGCTACTATAAAAATCCAAGGTTTACACACTTGAACACTGCATGCAGTTCTGGTCCATTTATCGTGGACAAGACATACTAGAACTGGAAAGTATTCAGAGATTACAAGGATGATTGGAGGTATGGTGTGACTTGCATTACAACATGCAAGGAACTCCATCCATTGAATAGCCAAGAATCTTCATTTGGGAAAAAACATGACATAGGGGAAATGTAAGCAGAGGTCTGCAGAACTGAGAGGTCTGGGAATGGTCTTTCGCTGTCTCTTATAATACAAGTATGAGGGATATTGAAAAGAAGTTAGAGCTTCATTCAGAACGAACCAGAGGAACTGGTTCTTCAGACAACCTGTGTGGACCTGTGGTCGTACTCCTCAAATTACTTTCTGGATCAAGGATTTTATAGAGATGCATTGAGAGACTGGACAAAACCTGGGAGGAGATGCTGTGGAGTCTACTGACTAGATAAATCACATAACCTAACTTGAAAAAGTTTGAAGGCTCGGAGGCGGTAAGCGGTTACCGTGTCCATTCCCATGGTTACTGTGGGAGATAGGGCTCTCTGCTAGATGGACTTTGGGTCTGAACCAATGCTAAAGTTCATATGTAACCTTCTCATTATACACCAAAGTAAAAATGAAATAAATTGTTAGCTGCTTAGCTATATTTATAAGTTTCAAGCTCCATAATGTTACGAAAAGTTAGGACTGGAAAGAACCTTAAGAAGTCACCTAATCTGTCGTCCTGTTTCGTGGCAAAATCAATCACGTTTGTGTCCTGACTGACAAATTTGTCTAACCTGTTCCTAAAGGTTTCAATGATGGAGACTCAACAGCCTCCATATATAATCCATTTAAAGTCACCCTGGACTTCTGATGAATGTTGGTTTTTTAGTAAGTTTAGTGACTCTGGAAATAGCCTGAACAAAGGCTTGGTTTTTAATGTAGCTAATAGTTACTGGGTTTTATATTTTGGTTAATATGACCAAGCATGAACAGGGATTATTTCTGTATCTTTCTAGGGATTTTTATGTTATTTTAATGTCTTATCTCTAGCATTTTCTGGCTTCAGGTAAACTATCCCTGAGCAGTACTTTCTAGACCCAGCATGTTTGTCTTTGCTTCAGCAAAGCTATTTGAAAGGTGTGTCTACAGAAAAAAGTGGGACAAAAAGATTTCTTTCAAAATATTACTGGAAAACAGGATATACTATTTTTTTTTTCCTATAAAATCTGATTTCTGGTTTTGCCTGTAATTTACTGAATTGTATGTGTTTGAGATGAAATGTTTGAGCTGTCTTAGGTGGTGCTACTCCGTTCACGTAACTTCCGCTTCTTGCAGATGATCACTAATTGTGTTGCTCGTTTTCCAGGTACCTGAGTTGAGAACAGGGTTATGCCTAGCAGAAGTGCTAAACACCTACAGATTCAACTGAAGTTGATGTGGGCTGCTTTTACAAAACACAGTGTACTTTAAGTTGCTTAAGTCTTTTAAAAAAAATGAGCTCAAATGAAGCATTTTAGTGAAACCTTGTAAACTTAATTTCTTTGTTTCGGTTTCCAGTCTAGCATGAGTAAGAGCACTATCCTCTCACTTGCAATGAATTGTGAAAATCAGTTTGTTGGTACATGTGAAGCACTCAGGGGCAATAGTGGTGGCTGTTCTGAGGAAATGATTGTCTATGAGTAGAGTTTGAGTTATTAAATAGACATGAAGTGATACGCAGAACGAAAAGGAAAAAATAGCTGCTCATGGGTGAGCAGTGACAACTCTATGACAGAGTCATAGAATCACAGATTGTTTTGGGTTGGAAGGGACCTTTAAAGATCATTGAGTTCCAACCCCCCTGCCATGGGCAGGGACACCCTCCACTAGCCCAGGTTGCTCAAAGCCTCATCCAGCCTGGCCTTGAACCCCTCCAGGGATGGGGCATCCACAGCTTCTCTGGGCAACCTGTGCTAGTGCCTCACCAGCCAATCCTACTGTCCGTGTCTCCGACAAAGATGTGAAACAACGCCGGTCCCAATACCAACTCTTGTGGAACACCACTCATCACTGGTCTCCACTGGGCCATTGAGCTGTTAACCACAAGACTTTGAATGCAACCATCCAGCCAATTCCTTATCCACTAAGTGGTCCATCTGTCAAATCCATCTCTCTCCAATTTAGAGACAAGGANATTTTGTTGTTCTTGTTTTTTTCTTTGTTTTCCCTTTTTTTTTTTTTTGTTTTTTAAATGTGGGGGTTGTGTTTCCCCTTTTTTGAATGAAGCAGACATCCTGTGGAAAAATAGTGTGTAAGGGTGCATTTGAAGACTTTGTCATACTGTGGATTGTGCAAGGGAGCCAAATAAAGATTGCACAAGCGCTTTGATTTTGGTGGTTTTAAACCCATGGACTGCAAGACTGTAACCTCAGTGATGTACTTTTAATGTAGGTTTGTAAATGTATGTGATATACAACTATATTTGTAGACTGTAAACTGTAGCAGTTTCAGTGAAACAATGGCATTGTCAGCACTTTGGCACAGGCAGGAAAACACAGTATTTCTCTGTCTTGAAGACTGAATGTACATGTATCTTACAGAAAATCACCTGTGGAATATTACTATTTCTGTTACCCTGTAATTTAGGAACTTAGAAAAATATTCTTCTTTTAATATTATACTTGATTGGTTTAAAAAATGAAACTGACAGGGCAGTCTAGTAAACCAGTTGGCTACTCAGTATAACAATGGCTGAAGAAATGAAGTTTCTTCATGTGTGTTTCTAGTGTAAACTGCAAGGAACCTCCAGAAGCATCTCTCTGGCACTTTTCCTAGTGTCCTTTCTTCTCTCTCTCCCCCCTCCACTCCCCTGCCTCCTCCATTCCAACTCAGTTATTCTCTTGAGATCAGAGTGACAGATCAAAGGCTTAGATGAGGCTTGTGCCTGAGCAAAGATTTTCCTTTCCCTCTCCAAGCTCTCTGCTAGCTCTCTCCATGGATAATCTCCTACAGCTGTTAGCTCCAGAACCAGATTTTCAAAATAACAGAGAGACACACTGTGATATATCAAGACTAATTATCTGAATCCTGCTTCCTAAACTAGGATGTATTTCAACAACATTAATCTGGCAGCAAGATGAGTGGGTAATGATGCCAATTCATGGTGTTCACCTTTTTTTGTCTGTTATCTGGTTTTCAAAGTTATATTCAGTGAACACACTGTTTGGTTGACTCTGGGTTCACCTTCCAGCAGATGCCCGTGTCCCCATGTCATCCATTGATTTAGACATAAACCATTTAATTATAGTAGGAGCTTTTGGGGGAGGTTTCTACCCAGGTGGCCACTCTGAAGGTTAATCTGTTTGTTGCCCAAGATGGTTTGAAACTTGCTGCCACAACAATCGCAGTTTCCAATCTGACTGGCAGCGCCAGGAACTGAAGTGTGGTTTCTAACAGGATGGGATTCGTGTTTATCCTCATGGTGATATTTGTAGTGTTGCCCATCTACTGGATAACCCCCAGCTCAGCTGACAAAAGGGAAGTGGCTTCAGTTTATTGCTCTGTGAAGGCATATTTTCTATATTATTTATGGAACTCCTCCCACTAATATGACCAGCTAGATTATCTGTAAGTCTGTACTTGTTCTGAAACCACTATTGATTAAATGCTGAGATGAAATTTTTTTTTAGAAGCTGTCATTGGAACATGCTTAGGCTGCACTTGCTGTCAGCTTAACAGTCATGTTTCTGTGTCTTCCTCTAAATTCCTCTCCCAGCTGGGCTCTTTCATATCCTAGCATTAAAATAGATTCTTCCTAATTAGACAGATCTCTGTCATGATAATCATCTTGAGAACGTATGCTGTATTTTCATACTGCGTATCTTTTCACAGATCAGGCCTGTACTTTATAATTTTTCAAAATCGTAACTCGCTGAATAGATCCTTTACCAAGCAATCATCTCCTGTAACTAGTAATTAGTGTCCTGTCAGCTGATATTGGTAGGGCATTAGTGTTCAACTGCTGGCATCAGCAAGTTCATGTTACATCACTTAGAATTCTGATATATTTGAGCCTTTTGAAATTCCAGTTATGAAGATAGTTTTCTAAAACTGATGCGCAGGAAAATTAAAAAAAAAAAAAGGTATAGCAAATACACACATTCGTGCATGCAAAGTAAATTACTGAATAAGAAGGTGAGTGTAAGTCCATGGTGATAAATTTTGGTGCACACATCTATCACAAGGGAGTCTGTGCTTGTGTCTGATTACAAAAGTTGTTTGGTCAAGGTGTAAAGAACATCTGTTTTAATGACAATAATCAGTAGCAGAACAATGCTGAGATCTCTCTCTCTCTCTTGCATTGCCCAGGCAGTAATCTGAGAGGTTTTTCCCCATTTTTTATTTATTCAGACTCACTGGCTTAACAGAAGTGGTGTCCTTCACAAAAAAAATAATTTAAATAGTTGCCTAAATAGCTCATTTTGGTCTTTATTTTTCAGAAGCTGGTAAGTGTCCTTGAAAGTGATGCAAAAATGATCTGTGAAATCTTATCTTTGTTATGCTATTTTACAATTGACATTCAACACCTGGCTTTAAAAGAAAAATCTCTTGTCAGATGAAAACTTTTAGTTAGCTCTTAGGTGCTGGATAACATCTGTAAAATAACATAGCATGATTGACACCTTTTAATGAAATGCTGATTCTATTGATTGTTTTTATGTACAGGGGATGGTGCTTTATCTTATAAAAAGCTGTACTATAGAATAATACAAGTATTGCCACACTGCTGTTAAAATTAGTGGGGAAATTGATAAATATTTGCTCAGCTTTGTTTTAACTTTAGCCAATTAAAAATGTTTTGATCAGAATCAGCTGTGTTTAGAATCTATTCAGATTTTTTTTCACAAAACTGGTGACTGATCTGTTAGCAAAGCTTTAAGACTAAGCCCTGGTTACTACAAAACTTTGTTGCTCAAATCATCACCCCTGGGCTGTGCAGCCTGGCAGGACTGAAGTTTGTAGCTGAGAGAGAAAAAGATCCTAAATTTTTAATAGGCTGGAATTTAATTCTACAACAATCTAGCATGCAGTTAAAAAAAGAAGACAGCTTTTGTCAAATGAACCAAAAAAAGCAATCTGTAAAAAAAAACCAACAAAACAACAAAAAAAAAACACCCCCCCCAAAAACCCCCCAAATCCCACAAAATACACCCCCTCCCCCCAAAAAAAACCAAAAACGAAACAACAAAAAAAACCACAAACCCACCCCCCCCAAAAAACAAAACCAAAGACTGCTTTCACTTGTATTTCTGACTTTGTGGGTATAAGAAACGTTTCTACCTTTTTGCGGACTCGGTGCTCTTTGGGTCTGCACATCCTGTGGAATCGGGCTGTCGGTGTGCAAGCTGGCGGGCTGCAGGGGGCACTGCGGAGGAATCCAAAAAGTACTTTTTCGAAGTTAAACCTAGTTCACAGCTGTCTGCGGTTCTGGCCTACTGACACTTTCCATTTTAATTAACAACAAACAATCAAGAAAAACCGCAAACAAACAAGAGAGCCTCCTCCTTCCACCCCCCCCCCCCCATCAGTTCTCACATTCCATCTTTTCATATATAGTCAATCTGTTTTTTTGTGGAGTCAGATGGAAAGGAATAGGTAGTGAAGAGCTTACAACACATCCCCTGCTCCAAATTAACAGAGATCCCGATCTTTGTAAATGGTGCGGGATTTGCAGTGTCCCCTTGCTGTCAGGCTGCTTTTGAGCAGTGCTATAATTGTCCCCTGTTAGTATTGTGATAAAGTAGCAAACAGTGATCAGGACGAACAGTAAGTAGTAAGTTTGTGGGGGAATAGACATGCTCATTAGTCCCAAGGCAGGAAAGGTACTAATTACTAATTTTATTTGTCCACTATTATTTTCCATCTCAACGCAGTCAGGAATTTTTGCAATAGGAATGAAATTAAAACAAAATTTCATATTGCTGAGCACTTGAAGACAAAGACAGCTCTTGATTAGTATCCTATGCTAATATGCAATGGCAGAAATTAAGATGGTTTAAATCAGATCTCATGACTAATGTATGAGTTCCCAATTTTCTTTATTTCCAGCTGCATATTAGAGAACAAGGGTGTCTCTTTGCAAGAATTGTTTCATAGAGGTATATTTAAAAAAATTAATTGAAAGTGCATAGCTCATATTTCTAATTAGAAAATAACAATCAATTACCATTGTGCGTGCACTAGCTTTGTCTGCAAAATGGTGTAAAAGTGGGTTTCCCGGGCTGTTATCCTTGATCCATTAATCACCCGCGCTCTATCTGGAGGCAGCCACCGCTCGCTCGGGAAAATGTTCCTGCCCAGCGTGTCATGTTTCTCCTGGTGTTTAAAATAGAAAGTTCATCCCCGTGGCTGGGAGGCACAGGGCTCCGCGCTCTGTTTGCATTCATTATGCAACAGTTTACACAGGAGGGAAACGCGCCACACGCCGCTCCGGCCCGGCCTCCGGGACCCCCGCCGCCCTGCGCCCACCGCTGCCCCCCGCCGCACCCCGCTGCCGGCGGCCCCGGCGCCCTCC
>VZTO01007593.1:221932-232274 GCA_013400615.1 Syrrhaptes paradoxus | reverse complement strand
GGCCCCGGGGGCGGCAGGTGCCGACCCCCGCTCCTGGCCGTACCCGCCGCCGCCGGGCGGGAGCGGCGCGGCGGGGAAGCGCCATGTCCGCTCCTGCTGGGCGGCGTCCGTGCCGGGTTTTGCACCTTGTCCCCGGGTCTGCCTCCCGGCCCGGAGGAGCTGCTGCTGCTGCTGCGGTGTTTACTGAGCGCTCCTGTCCTGATATCACTCCGCTGGCATGGAGGAGGAGGAGGTGGAGGAGGAGAGCATTTGATCATTGTGATGGTGGCAGGAGGAGCAGCAGCAAGCAAAGCAGAGCAAAGCGTTAGGCTGTATCAGCTCGGCGTTTTTTGCAAAGACTTCAGAGCTCTACTTTTTTTTTTTTTCTTCTTTTTCCAGCTCAGCCCGGATTGTTCATGTGTTTACTTCCCCTAGCCCGAGGATTTGCTATTTAGGTTCCTGTTGAAATGCAACTGAGCAGCCAAAGTACTTTGCGAACACCGTGCGGCATAAACACCAAAACTTTTTTCTAGAAGGAAAATACAATAAGAAAGCGGCTTTGCCTGTCTTTTGATGCCGGGGAGTGCGAGTGAGTGTGCCGAGCGTGCCCTGCGTGTGCTTGTGCTTGGATGTGCGTGTGTGAACGTGCGTGTGAGTGGGGGTGTGTGTGTGTGCATGTGGAGGGGAGCGTGTGTTCCTCCTTATCCATGGGGAGAGAAGGCTTTTGGCAAAATCTCCGGAGATCTCACGGAATCTATTTGGAAATAATGGATTATAAAAAAGAAAAAGGAGGAAAGGAACTGGTCTGAATATCTCCTGGAGTTTGCTACCCGAATTGCTGCTGCTTAGTTTGTTGTGCTGCTTTTTTGCGTGTGTTTGTTGGTTGTGCTGCTGGTGATAACCTTTTAGCACCTTCTCTCTTTATTTCCCTCCCCCTGCCCCCCCCCCCTCCTCTCTCTTTTTAATGTTTTGGAGCTTCTTGAGAGGGATTGGCTGGGGGGGAAGAGAAACATTTGCTTGGGATCGCTGTTTCCCTGATCCATGGTGGTGCCCCCCCCATCCCCCCCCCCTCGGTTCTCTACAAAGTATCCCATCAGGACCCCGGAGGAGACTGTGTGTGTGCGAAGGGTAGGATAAAAAAAGTTCTTCCAAAATAGTGTGCACCGGGAAAAGGATGGGGGATTTTGCAGCCCCCGCTGCCTCCGCGAATGGCAGCAGTATCTGCATCAACAATAACCTGAACAGCAGCCTCAGCGGGGCCGGTATCGGGGTTAACAGCACTCCCCACGGTCCTCCCGCCGCCGCCGCTCCCGGTAACAATAATGCGAACAGCGGCGGCATTCCCAAGCACAGCACGGTGGTGGAGCGGCTGAGGCAGCGCATCGAGGGCTGCCGGCGGCACCATGTCAACTGCGAGAGCAGGTACCAGCAAGCCCAGGCGGAGCAGCTGGAGCTGGAGCGCAGGGACACGGTGAACCTCTACCAGCGGACCCTGGAGCAGAGGGCCAAGAAAACCGGCACCGGTACCGGCGGGAGCAAGCAGCAGCATCCCAGCAAACAGCAGCAAGATGCGGAGCCTGCTGCGGCGGAGCAGAGGAACCACACGCTGATCATGGTAAGGGGATGTGGGCCTGGGGGGGGGGTTGGTGTCTGCTCCGAGGCTCTGGCCGGGATGAGCTGGAGAGTCACCCCCGTGATTTTCAATCGTGGCTCAACTTTTGGGCCGTGGGCAGGGTTGGCCAAGCTATGGGGGGGGGGGGGGGGGGGGCCGGGGGGGGTGCCCCACNGCAACTTCTGACGGGCAGGGGCGGGGGGGGGGAGCGGACAAACTTTTTCCCTGGTCTGTTTCACCAGGGCAGAGCTACCCCCGGGGGAAGAGGGGAGGGAGCGGGGTCGGGCGTGCGCCGTGGGCTGCCGAAAGCCAGGGGAGGGTTTTGTGTGCGTGTGTGTTTCGCGACGGCTTTCGGTGGGGGTGGAAGGAAAAGTGGGGGGCCGTGCGCTTTTGCTGGCTGTCTTTTCAAATCCCGCCGCGGAGGAAGGTTGGAAATTGGCTCTGTAGGCAGGGGTGATGGCAGGAGGAAAAAGTTGGGCAGGTTTCTCGCCTCGGTTGCTCTGGCGAGCAGCAGCTGGAGCTGAATCGCTTCCTAAAGTTTCCTTGGGTTTTAAGGAGCTTAGCGAGGAGCGGGGGGATGTGGGGGGAAGGGGGCGGGGGCTGAGGCGGTAGGAGCGTAGCGGCGAGTAGGAAGCGGAGTTTCCCACTCCCAGGCTGCACCGATGATGAATAATAAAAGGCGGTGCTGGGTGGGGGGAGAGAGCCGGGCCCCGCGCTCCGTCTGAGCTTTATTTATAGCAGGTCGCGGCCGCCGGTCGTTCCTGGGGGGTGCCACCACCGGCGGTGGCTCCGCGTGGCTCGTCTCGGCCGGCGGGGGAACCGCGCGTGTGTCCTGGCGTGTCCCTCCCCCCCTCCCCGGGCCTGGGTTGCCCGGGGGTGGGCGTGGGGCAGCTGGGGCTCCGCCGTCTGCCGGGCGCACAATGGGCGGTGGGAAGCGGCGGGGAGGAGGGACGGAGGAGGGAGAGGAGGTGCGATGGCAGCGTGTGGTTTACAAGCCTCGCACGTCCCTCCCTCCATCCCTCCCCTGCTGCGAGGGGGGGGGAGCGGCGGTGCGGGAGGGTCCGGCAGGGCGGCAGCTGCTGCTGGCCCCCCTCCTTCGGGCTGGGGGGCGGGGGGTGTCTCCGTGACAAAGCGGCAGGGAGGTGGCTGTCCCGGCGGCAGCTCGTCTTCCCCTTGCCCCTCACCCCCCCCCTCCCCCCCGCATGCGAAGTCAGGGAGAGATTTGTTTGTCTTGGGCCGCGCCGATCCTGTTCTCCCCTGGCCGCGGTGACGGCTCCAGCCCCCGCTGCCCCTCATTTGTCCTGCCAGGGGCTTTGTCCGCCCCGCTTCGCCCCGGGAGGGGGGGTGGTCGCTTCGCCGCGGGCTAACAAAAGCGCAGCCCCCCGCGCAGGAGCGGAGTGCGGCACCCCCTCCCTGCCTCCTCCCGGGTGGGAAGAGCACCCGGCAGCCGGGCATGGCTCCCGGCTGGGCGAGTGGGGGAGCGGGCCGCCTCCCTGGGCGGCGGAGGGGCGCGCAGGGGCCGCGCAGGAGGCGCGCAGGGAGCGAGAGGCAGCGGGAACCGCACAAAGCGGTGGGGAGGGAGGGAGGGCACGGGGGGGGTTGGTTCGCAAACAGGAAGCGGCAAAAGCTCACTGACATGTTGTTGCTTTCCTGGTGTTAACAGCAAGGAACAACCATGTTTCGGTTCCTTCTCGCACCTTTCCGCAGGACTGAGGGGTTTAAACGCGCGATGGGGTGTTCCCCACGCCACAGGGCTTTGCTTTGGCTGGCATCTGCTCCTGGTGTGGTAACTGAGTCTCTGATCAAACTCCTTCAGCAGCGGCTATCTTTCATCAGCCAAATCATCCTCAATTCCGTTTTCACATCCCATGTCAGTTTCACAAGATACAGGAAAAAGGGGCTGGGAGCTCGGGAGACCTCAGAATTACTTTGCTCCAGGGAAGCGTTGTGGTATATACTGTGTATACATCCAGCTCCAGAACAGCTGTGCTTCTAGGCCCTTGCTAGTGGGGGCTGTCCCTTCCCCTTCTCCCCAAAGCATTAAATACCAGTATTTTAATCAGGTAGCTCGTTTGTTGGCCTTCCCTTGAAGACATGGGAGAGATACAGAAAGCCATGCTGTAATGTGAAAGTTGTGGAGTCAAAGTAACAAACAGGAGGAAATGCAATTACAGCTCTCTCTGTTACTAATTCGTGTGGACACTTGAAGAGTGAAGAGTAGCCTAGTTGAAGGATAGTTTGCTACGAACTTCATGGTAACTGAATTTTTGTGCTACAGTCTTCATGCTATTTAAATGCACTTGATGTGCACTATGGTCCTCATCTTAAAAAAATAAATGCTAATCCTTTATTAAAAGTGACCCATTTCCATCAGCCAGGTCTTTTTTTAAGAACGTGTACACAAATGTTGCAAAAAAAAATTATCTGCCTTGTTTCACTTGTAGAGTGTTAATGATGATTTTTGTCTAATGCCTAGGAATGTTAGGAAACATTCATGGGTATGTGAAAGTTATACTTAAAACTGAGAAATTGCTCCTTTTAAAGCAATTGAAAAGTATATTCTTTGAGACATTCATGCTTTTTATAGTACAAAAAAAAAAGGTTCTTCATTGCTGGCAGTCATAACAGTTTGGTAAGTTTCATGGTTTATGTACCTTGTGATTTTTATTTACCAAAAGAGTTCAACTTTATTTAAACATTTTCTTTTGTCATGAGGAAACAGTAAACTATATTTTGGGATTTTATGCCTTTCTTTATTCTCTGATAAACTCCAGCTGAGAGGTTTACAGTGGGCTGCTTTACTTTTCACACAAAATCATTATTAAATTCTTCCCTCGGATTATTAAACTGCACAATTTAGAAGTGAAGCAGTCAGTTAGGATTAAATGGCAATACAGTGAGGACAACAAGAAATACTCTTTCTGATTATTTTTTTTAATGAAGGCAAATCAAAGGAAGGTATTTTCACTCTGCGTGTGTGTGTTCCTCTCCAAACTGAGAGATGCTGAGAAGGGAGGGGAAAGCTGTGCTCGATCAGGGCAGCAGTCACCCACGAAACCCTCCCAGAGGGTGGTGCTGACACATGTGCTGAGTTGCCCTTCAGCAAGCTGGGTAAAAATCGTCTTTAGAAGGTTATTATAATTTAAAGACATGCACTCTGGTTTTCTTCATTTGGTGAAGACTCTCCAGTCTGTACAAACTCTCCAGTCTGTACAGTGCCCAGTGTTGCCACCCCCACGGTTCATGAAAGGGATTGTGCAGTTTCCACTGTTTAGGACTCTATGTCAACTGACAAGCAGTTATCAATGGGAGCCTTTTTACAAAAAGGGGTGTAGGAGTGTAGGCTTGGACATATTTCATGAATTGCTGATTTACTCTGAATTTGTGTCTTGTTATAGACCAAGATTTCCCTTACTGAATTTTGAAATATCTGGGTTTATAACTATTTAAACTTATACTTAAGGAGAACAGTGGGTTTCAGAACTAGTTTGCCCCCATACAGGCATTGATTGGGATGTGCATAAAATTTTAAATTGTTTATAAATGTCTGGGTGGACCTTTTGTTTTTTCTCCCCCTCCCAATTCATTCTGGCAAAAGCCAAAGCTGTTTTCTTGTGCCTTTGAGTTGGACTGTTAGAATGCTGTACCAGTGTGGTTTTCAAAGGAAGGATTGGGAAAATTTGCAGCCCATCCAAAACTTTGCTGCTCATCTTTGGACTGGTTCCAGGAAATATCAACATACTATTTCAGTTCTTTGGTTCTTTGTGAGCTAATCTGCCTTCTTGTTTCCTCTCTTAAGTGCGAGAGTCTCTGGCTCTGTATCCTTGTTATTGTGTGTGGTTCAGAGATATCGTGTGTGTGTACATGTACACAGATTGTATATAAAATAAATAATAAATAATATATATTTAGTATATAATAAATAGCCACATATATAATAAATAGCCAAATATATAATAAATATTGCAAGTTATATCACCTCTGTTTCTTATCCCTGACACTGCTCTTCTTATTGTCTATTTTTTGTCATTTTTTTTGTCCAATGAAACATTACACCTGTAATTACCACATTGATCTTCTAGTGCACATTTATTTGCATTTGAGCTCTACTGTGAAGTATAAAGGGGCTGAAGCGACTTTTTCCAATTTTAAAAGTGCTGCAAGTCTTTTCTTGTTTAACATCATTATGGGTTTGGTAGCTACTGTCATATTGACCGTTTCTAACCCTAAAGCCAGCCCTTAGGAAATTGAGTTTTAAACGCCATAAACATAAAATGTTATTTAGATCACAGAAATTAGTGACGGAAGTCAAATGACCTATTAGATCATCTTTTCTGTTCCCCTGCCAAAGCATACTATGCCAGTTCAGAATTAGTTTAAAGTTAGAGAAAACACAGCTGGCAAATATGGTATTTTCCAGTGCTGCTTTTTATCCATTCTGGGCTAACGCAGTGCCTCACGGAAGCTAATGGTCACATTGCCCTTCTACCTGAGGGAAGTGAGATGGGCAGGACGATCCTTTCAGCTGGCTTTGTATGGGGACAGAATGACATGTTCAAAATTATAGAAACCTGGTTATATCGCTTCCTTGTTGACAGATATTTCACCACAGAAAAGTAGTTTCCCACTCCCCCCACCCCCCCATCTCTCCTTTTTGTTGAAAAAGGTATCCTGAGTGAAAAGTGTAACTTCTTAATTATTGTCTTAGTGATGCATGGATAATTTCATTAATGAAATGGAGTGCTGAAGAATGCAGTCAGTCTTCTGAGTAGTTTTAAAAGCTTAAACCTGCTGTATTTAATGTGTACCTATGTGTATGTTCATAAACCTGTGCACATTTTTTGTGTTCTTTTTCATGTAATATTGCCATTTAACTTACCTTATGGGTGCTCAGGAGTTTGTCTGTTACACTATAGGAAATGTCTATTTCTCTAGCATTGCAAAGATGAAAAAGAAAGATGATTTTTCAGGTGTCTCTGTTTATTTTCCACAAGAGGTCAAATACTGCAGCCCTTGCTCTCGCCTGGTGACTAAGTAGGATTAAGCATCTCTTCAGTTAATAAGCTATGTCTGATCTTGCTCACACTGGGGTAAAGTCAGTAGTAAATGCAAAGCTGGGATGATACCGGAATTAAATCCCAGGCCAACAATGCTCTTCTTTCGCATGCAATCATAGACGGAGTCATCCTGTAACCCTTTTCATTTTGCTCTCCCTATAAGGGTGGACCTCTGTGTCTTTCTTATTCCACCACCACTCCCATTTTTCTTCTCCTTTGCATACCAGCTCACACGTGATGATTGCTCCTGTGTGGTTAGCTTCCTTTAGGACAAGGAGTTTTTATGTTGACCTTCTTTTGCACCCAGTCAGCACAATAGGTTTCAGCTTTGCAAACTAAAAGGAGTAGATAGACTCTTCACTTCAAGCACTACTAGCCTCTGATGACGTTGATATGCTCTGATAGAAAGTGTGTCCCTTTAAAAAACAGTGGGTTGGGTTAGGAGGAGCCGTAGCCAGAGCAGAGTTGTATTTCGACATACATACAGTAGCCAGTCATAGTGAAAACTAAGCTTCCGCTTGACCAAATAGCATGTTAAAAGTCGTGTAGTGAAGTCCCAGGCATTGTCAAGTACAGGAAGAACAACTTTGGCTGGAACACATCCAAAACTCATTCTGTTAAACACAAAGCCAAAAATGTTAACACATGATTGTGTTAGGAGAATTGGTTGTATTTAGGTTAACCTAAATTTACAGTAACTTGACGTACAGCTTAAGGCTTCACAAGTGGCTTAAGCTGGTGTAAACCTGAGCTGCCACCACCGAGGAAGTCTCATCTTTCATGCTGCTGTCAGTAGTCATATTTCCTTGCTTGCCTCCCTTTGCTCATGCTAGCCCTTGCTAGCATCAGTGGGGTCACTGAGCAGGCAGGGAGGACAGTCACATTTCTTCCTTTGCTTCTGGGTTAGTTTTCATCTGGATCAGGTCCATGATTTGTTTGACTGTCCCTCCTGTGGGCAGTGTAGTCTTACAACACCTTATCCTCTTGTGAAACTTCACCCCTATCCCAGGATAAACACCTGGGACATATCAGTTAAAACACGCTCACCTGGTAGTGTGGATTTTACCTGAACTGAGTAACACCTGGTCTTAGTGCTCATGATTCTGCTCCTGAATACAGACACTGAAGCAAGAAAGACTGTAAGTAGCAAAGGAGTCAGAGTTCATTTTTACTTAAAACACTTGCATGTCTGTGACATTTGGTTGCATATTACTCCAAGATGTATAATTAATGTGAGAGATGTGCTTGGATTAGCAGAGGTTTAAGGACAGGTCTGCTAGCTAGGACCTGCTGACTGGAATCCTTCAAGTGCATTGTTTTGTGAATTGAAAGGTGAGGTGTAACCTCAGAGTGAAGTTATGAGCCTATAATCAGTTTTCCAGTCTCACAGGCTGGGATCTCACAGGCTGTTCAGATAAGCAACATACTTGCTTGTTCTGTGGGAATTTGGGAGTTTTAGTGATTTGGAGTATTTATTTTCCTGGTTTGTCCAAGATGGTGAATCACAAAATCATATAACTTTGATATGAGTTATATATCATATAACTTTTGCTTCCCCCTCACACGCTTTGGTTTCACAATGTTTGTGTCTCAAAAGTCATCGTAGTCTGGTTCTGTTTGCTTTTTGAATGCTTGAAGCCCAGTTTTGTAGGCATTAAGAGAAAATGTCTTTTAAAACTTGCAGCTGCTGAAATTTTGTGCTTATGGGAAGGTGTTGAGCTGCCTTCTTTCAAGACTTTCCTCTTTCATATTAATTTTGTTTGCCATCACATACAGTTAAAATTGTTAAGGAGATAATACTTTAATGTTTAGTTGACCTAAGAGAAGAGAGAAGTGTGTCTGCCCATAGGCACTTTCCGTTTTTGGTGTGTTTCTGTAACTGCTGGGGCTGATGCTCCAGTGCTGGTGGTGGCAGAGATGATCAATTGCTGTTTGCTTGCTGTCAGTTCTGCACAACCACAGCGTACATGGAGGAGGAAAGAGGTTTGAGTTTATGACTCTCAGAATAACTAAGCTAATAAACAGACAAACAGCTCAAGGATTTTCTTCCCCATATTTGTTTTTTATCAAGGCCACTTTCTGTAGTTTTCATATAGGGCTCTGTAGTGTTGTATAAGGTTCTCAGCAACTGGAGAGTGGTGAAGTTGCTTGATCGAAGGTGGCTGCTGGGCTGTGCCTCTTCCTCTTCTAGAACCCTTCTTCACACTTCAGGTTTCTCCCTGCATTGTGTTAACTATGTGCCATACCGGAGCATTTCAGGTTTAATAAAACAGTTCCACTTCATCCTCCTCTGGTGTTCGGATTCAGGCAAACAGCTGTGAAGTTCTGCAGTGAAGCTATAGCCTTTCTGCATCATCTGTATGCTGGTGGTGAAAATCTCAGGCCTGCTCAGAAAGTCCTTGGATATTGTGTGTCTAGGTAAGGACCAGAGAATTGGTCCTTACCCTTACTCTGGTCCTGGGCACTATCACAACAAGAAGCCAATATGCCTGTGTATGTGTGTTTATATAAACCAGTACACGTACATAGACTCTGGCTTTTAAACTGCATGGAAAGACAAAATGAAAGGATTTATGATGCAAGGACTTATGATCAGTGGTCAAGTTTTGATGGTGAAAGGGGATATACTGGTCCGATAAGTTTAAGAACCACTGATATGTGCCCGTTTTCTGTATTTCCAGCCTCTTTCTCTTTCCTTTAGCTCATATGTATCCCAGCGTGATGTTTTGGCACTTCTTTGCTGTGTTTAATCTAAAGGAGGAAGGGAGGTGTTTATAGCAGAGGAGATGCAGGAAGAGTTCTGGAAACTATTGGAGTTTTTAAATGATTTAAGATATTTCCTTACATTAAGGAGGATAGACCAGCACGTAGCCAAAAGAGAAATTATAGTGTTTCCTACCACTTTTGTTTATGCAGAATATTGTGGTTACAGACCCTCTAGTATTTGAGAAAATGAGTTTAAAATATGACTGCCTTAGCTGGCAGTGGTTGTCTTTAGACTGCTAAAAACATTGTTACATTTCAGCTGTGATTTTTTTGCTGCTGTTCATTTTTGTCTCTGTTGTTCTGATTTCTCTGGATTACATTCCAGTGCATAACTGAGCCAGCATAAGGAAAACTGCTACTGACATTAAATAACCAATTTTTAATGAAGTTTTTGGCAAGCAGTATCTCTATTCATTGCACATCTTTTTAGTTCTCATTGAGGCAGGTGATGCAGCTTTGAAGACTGTAGACTTCTGTAACTGAAGGGTGTTTGAGCCCATTGTCTGAGCTCCAAATTGGCGTTCTGGTATGTAATCTGCAACTGGATGTGAAGTAACGGTTCAAAATAATCACATAAGCACATAAATAAGGACATCTCTGGGCTGACCTTGCAGTCTTTGCATTCCAGTACAAGTGGAGATACCATGCTGAGGTTGCAGCATTATTTTTTCTCCTAATTTGATGACAAATAATTTGTGCCAACTAGTTTGTGGGCTGAAAGGTTATTTAAAGGCTGGATTGCTGCAGTTTTGGAAATTCACTTGAGAGAATTTGGCTTTACATTTTTTCACCCCAGAAGAGTTGACTGGGGCTTATTTCTTCTAACACATTTTAATATGTATTCTACATCATGGAACACAGCAAAAAAAAAATCCATTTATTTTCTCTCCTCCATTTCATTTACAACAAAACAAAAAATTTCATATTC
>VZTO01007593.1:195855-221663 GCA_013400615.1 Syrrhaptes paradoxus | reverse complement strand
TTACTCTCTTTTCACTGTAAAGTTTCATGCTACTTAAAGCCAGTGCTGAGAATATGTTATGTTTAACTATCTTTTAAGTAGTTTATCCAAATGAAATATCTGTGTTCTCAGGGCACACTGAATACAGTACAAGAGCTTTATTATGCACGTCCTGAAAACATCATGGTCTCTGGAAAGCCTAGCTGCTTAACTTCTTCATGGTCTCTTCATGTGTTACTACTTCAGGGTGACTTAGACGAGGCAGGTGAGGCAAGTTAACTGTTTGCTGCCATTAAATGGGGTGGTCTCCTCATCTTCCCTCTGTGCTGCAGTCCTGTACCTGTGCCCCTGCACAGTGAGCCAACTGGTGGTACTAAGCTAGCTGGAAAATTCCCTGTCTAGGGGAAAAACAGTGTTAGTTTCTTTGGTGGAAGCCTGTTAGTTTTGGTCCATTGCTGTAATTAATTTGGGCGTGAAATACTTCAGCAGTTTATGGAGCACCAGACAGAGCTTATGGGAAACGTCTTTGGGAATATTGATATGGTTACTTGTAAAGATGAGGTGGTGATCCAAAGTGTAAAGAATGCTGGGGAGAATATCTTTTCACCCCAGTCTAGTCCAAAGAAGGCATTGTGCTGGCCACAGTGTGGACTTGTATCGGGTATGTGAGGGGAAAAAACAAACAAACAAACAAAAGTGCTTGTGCTCTAATTTTCTTCTGAAAACTTATGAACCTTTTTTTTTGTGACTCTGATAAAACAAGGAGAAAGGTGATTTTGATTGATCTTTACACTGTGGTAACTGCATTTTTTCAGGCTGCTTGGATGTGTTTACACTCATTTTAATTCCATGTAGAATAATAAACTAGGTAAAATAATTATGAAAGGCCCACATAAGAGGTGTCACCATTCATGGAATGTGATACCTTGACTTACCATATGCGACTTAAGGTAATGCTCAAGTGAGCTGCTGTGTCCAAGGTAAAGACACTTGCACATAGCTTTATCTTCCTTCTGTCTGAGTCCACCTCTGGGCAGCATGATGATAATTTTTATTCACATAGTCCAGGAAAAAAATCACAGATGGAGCACTTATGCCAACTTTGCTTTGTAATATGAGAAGCAGTAAAGTTGATGTGAATTATAATTCTCTGAAAGGATTTTTATTTAAATTGTGCTTTGAATGCTGATTAGTGTAGGTGATTTAATTGAATTTTTAATAAGTTAGTGACAGGAGGTTCAGTGAGGGGTTTTTTGTTTGTTTAGGGTTTTTGGTTTGTTTGGTTTTGCTACTTTCTCAGATATTTTATTTCAGAATTAGCTCACTTGTTGGGATCCAGCATTGGCGGTATTGGTATTTCCAACGCAGTGTGTTCCATACGTCAAGTTTCACAAGGTTATTTGAGAAGATGTTGTTCCTGGTTTCAAAATCATTTATTTTCCAAATCTGTGACTTACCTGTTGTGGATAGTGAACACATGGAGAACATATGTTGGAAGTCACATAAAGATTTTATCAGAACAGATTTGGACTGGCTAGCCTGCCCATAAAGCTAATGGCAAGAGTCAATTGTGCTGGCCATCTCAACAGTAGAATATGTAACAAATTTTGACCAGAGTACTTCCTCTTTTTTTTTCTTTTCCCCATTTTTAGAACTTTTTTTTTTAAGGTAAGAGAAGCTTTTTTGAGCTTTTCATGTACAAACTTAGACATGTGTGAATGTAGGAAGATCACTGAGGCCAATAAGTGAAAGACAATGATTAAGTCATATACATAGGGCTCTGTAGAGGAATGTAGCATAAAAAAATCATAAAATATATTATTTCAGAGATGCATTTTTTTACAAATATACAGTTATGTGTTTTGAGATTCAATATTTAAGCTGAGAATCAAATGTCTTTCCTGTTGTTGGAAATTAAATGCCTACAGTTGTATAAAACTTCTATCAGTGCAATATGAAATATTTTTTTACTAGACAAGTTCTTTATACTATTAGTTTTATAATGCACATTGACAGAATTTTTGCAATAATTCATTTTGGGTAGGATCATTTTCTTGCTTTTCCCTTGCTTTAATTGATTGGGGATTCTGTGGGGTTTTTTTTTGTTGTTGTTGTTCTTGGGTGTTTTTTGTTTGGTGATTTGTTTTTGCTGGTTTCTGTTTGGAAAGGTAGAATGCCAAGTATAGTTGTCACTGCAGATGTCCTGGTGGAGGTGGATTAGTAGCCTGAGTGCAGATGAGAAAGTCAAATGTATGTATTATTGCAGTTTATCGCAGAGTTTTTAACTATCTGGGTACTGCCCTCAGAGATTGTGTGTTGCAGCAGTTGCACTTGCATGTAGATTGTGATAAGGCTGCTTTCCATAAAGGCCATGTAGTACTTAAAAAAAAATAATTAAAATCCTGTTTTCAGTTGTTCATATTTTCAGAGCTATTTTTGCTTAGTTGGAAGTTTGGGGAGAAATTTGCCTAAAGTGGTTCACTTGTTTAATCTGAGAACTGGATTGGGAGAAATACACTGTTTTCCTTGCTCTTTTAGGAAGTTCTTGAAACTAATGCAATGAGAAACTGTGGCACATCTCAATTACACACTCTGGTCTGCCATTTGTGGTCTCTCTAGCAGCAGTGGGAACAGAGAGGGGAGGGACATTAGCTACTTTATTACCTGGGGTTGAGGGGAAATATACTTCCAATGTGTTAAGGATTTGCTTGCTAGTGTGCTGAAGATGTCTTCCACATCGACTAGAGTCTGCCTCCTTGTAGCCCTGATAGACCACCTGGAAGGTTCCCATGCAGGGCCAGAGCATGTCAGAGCACAGTCCTGCCTTCACTAGCAGGAACCTGGGAGTTCTGTACCTCAGCTTCTTCTCCCAGCTTTCAAAGACTGCTATCCCATTCATCCTAGGGATGGTAGATAAGAAAGTTTGCCTTCTCTGTTCTGTCAAATCATTCCAGTTTGGAAGGAGAAAAAAGAAGGCACTGTACTGGAAATGCAGAGACCTGAGGAAGTGGACTGGAGGACAGGGAGAAAATGTGGGTCAGGAGATGGACAGACCCCAGACTGGGGTAGACAGAGGAGAGCGCGAAGGACAGAAATGTATCAGAGGGTGTTAGACTTGTTCAACCAGGCTGGAGAACTTTGCTTCCACCCATGTACTTGGGCTTCAGTGCTGGCCACAGCTGGCCAAGGGGAGCACAGATGCTTGTCATTAACTCAGCTTTGGCTTGTTGAGTAGCCTGAGCTTGATGCTGGAGCTGTTAACAGGGCTGTACTCATGGTTGTCTGCAAATATTGGGCAAATTGGTTGTTTTGGGGATGGGTTTTCCTGCTTTTCCGGATCTTAAATCCATTAAAGTTTTACAGTGTATTATGCTATCTGATTTTTCTGCACTGATGTTAAACTAGGTAGCGACTTTTTTGTTTTGCTCAGATTTGAGGATTTCTAAACGCTTTCCAGCAGCACAGATAATGAATATATATGATAATTGTTCAGCAAATGTAAGCCTGCAGACAGCAGGCTGTCTTTTCTTGGTTACCTGTTGCATATTCCTTGGAAGTCAGCAACAGATTGCAGTAGTTCACATGAAAACCATTGCCCAAGTGACCTCGTACACATTAGTAACAGACAGATGTGTGTGTTTTAAGTCTGTTATGTCCAAATCCTATTTACACATTTCTGAAGTTGGTTAAGTAAGTGGGGTGGGTTTTTCTCCTGATGGATTAGCTTTGCTTTGCTAAAACAAGCTGCATGTCAATACTTACTTTTTCCTCTTCTGTGTATACATTCACTGCTAACATAAACCAGTTTACAAACTTGATTGCTATAGCAGGTAGAAGGCAAAGCATATTTCTCAAACCAGTGGACGAAGTAGAATGTGTTTAAGTATTTTAGGTACAGTGGGTTGGTGTCTGTCTATATTCCTGTTTTCTGATGGAGATAGAGAGAAATGCTGAGAAGTGCACCACAGGCCTTGTATTGCTGAACAGCTCTGAGAGATTTTCTTTCCCTTGGGTGGTAGTGTCTCCTATTTTGGAAGGGAGAGAATGAGCTTCTGTCCCTGAGGTCAAACTGCACCACCAAACAGCCAGGATTTTCAGAAAGATTTACAGACTTAATAAGGCAATAAGCCATAGTTATAACCATGTCTTGTTGGCTGAGCAATCCTGTCTGTGCCATGGTGTGTGGAGTGGGTTGTTAGCACTTCAGATCATTGGGGTGGTTGATTGAGTTGGATTCTGTTAAAAAGGTGAGCTTAAAAATTAATACCATGTTTCATCAGACCTACTTGGACCTGCACAACTTGGGCTATTATTATCTCAGACAAAGGAACCACATTTTTCCATAAGAATGTCTTTAAAATGCTTTAGAGTGCTTTGTAATAGGATTTGCATAGTGCAAAAGCATGCCTTTTGCAGACTTAGAGAACGTTTGGGTTGTTGACAGGACTGAGTTTTATCTGCAGCATTTCATGTTTCAGTCATAATACTGAGATGGCAACATTCCTCAGCTAGTAAACATTCCCAATATTGACATTTCAGTGAAGGACCTTTTGTCACGGAGCTGTCCTGTGCCATCCGAGGTGGGTGGCAGAGGCTGTATGTGGCTGACTGTATTTTCAGCACAAGGTTTAACCTGTCCGAGAAGTATCTGCTCTCAGTTTAGATAACTTGACTTGCCTTCATCACAAGAAGTTTGAGTTTGCCCTTGAGGTAAAGACAAAGAATGAGAACTTGGTGTTGCAACCGCATGGGAAAATCCATTGAGTTTCACACCTAGGGTGTAGGATGTGCCAGACTGTGAGAGAGATCCTTTTTTCTTTCTCCTCGGACTGTAGAACCGAATGGAAGGTCTCCTGTATTTTGGTAATATTAAAGTAACAGTGTGCTTGTTTTCCTCTCTTGTTACCAACAGCTGTGTTTTTATGTATTGCTTCTGTTCTTGTTGTTCTGTATCATATCAATGTAAATCTCTTATTCTTTGTTATGTTGTGAAGGGATTGTTTGTGTAATGAGGTATTAAAGGGGTCATTTAACTTCATTTAGTTCATCTTTGAGACACAACATGTAAGAAAAGAAACAAAGTAAAAGATATGTGTGGAGACAGAAGTGGAAGCTTTGTGGTAATATTTAGAACAAAGTTGGGGTCATATCTTGGAAAGCTATTACTGACAGGCAGAGTCCAATACTTGCCTAAAGGACTACACTAATTCTTGTAATAAATTGAGTTTTGGCAAACTGCACAAAAAAAAATACCTGTTCATTACTTATATTGGAGCCATTTATAAAGATGATTTTATTAATAACTTTGTTTTTGACATGTGTCAACACTTCCTGTCTCTGTTCCCCAATACTCCCTATGTAAAGATTTTATTTCTAAATTCTAGTATTTAGAAACCTAGAGCTGTCATTTCTCACATACAGGCTGCGCGCTCGTGGGATCACGCAGTACTCTGTGAATGGCAGTTCAGAAAAGCGCTTTGTGTATGGCAAATTTCTGAAAGTTGTGTGTGTCTCTGCTGGGAAACCCCCACTCCCTCCCTGAAAGCTAAGGATCCACAACTTGTAAGCTATTAAAAACTAATACAGACATTAAAAGCCACATGGCAAATGCAAGATATTATTACAAATTTAGGAGAGATTAGATTCAAATGATTGTTGAGGTGTATGGGCTGGGCTTTGACTGAAAGAAAGAGGATAAAGGACTTATGAGTGCAAACCAGACCACTTCTTTTACTGCCAGTGACAAGGACCTGTGTCTGGCCTTCAAGGGGACAGAATCTTAAGAATTCTCGGTGTTTGAGAGTGAATGTTATTTGTCTGGGTGGTGTGACTGACATACAGCACATAAATACTGTATTTCTAGTTCCTCCCAGTAAATCTGTACATACGTTTTGTGTATATCTGTTTGTTTATGTGCAGTCTCTATATGATTAGTTTAATTCAGCATAGATGATGTTCACTGGTTCAGTTTTTATTAATAAAACATACTTTCCCAAATGCTTTATAATAATAAATATGTCACATTGTTCTAAGGCTATCATTCTTTGTAGCAGAGGATGTTGCATTCATTTTTTAAGTATTGGGGAAGAGATGTACAGCTAGTCTTTACAGTTCAGTAGCCTCATGGCAAAATTGCTCGTAAGACAGTATAATTCATATAGAGAGAACCTTGCTGTGACTAATGGATTTATTTATGGTAAATGTGTGTTTTGACAACTGGGACCATACTTTTAATTTCCGTTTGTAAGGTGGAAGTTTGAAGAATTGGAGAGCTCTGACACTTTAAGAAAATTATGTGATTGGAAAAAGTCTTCATTTCCTCCAAAACCATTTTTCTGCACAGGCCTTTCATCCTGGCACTGCTACGTTAGTTTAATTCCTCCAAAGGAAGTGTATGGGGGGGAAACCTCACAACACAACTCTCTGTTTCTGGAACAGAGTTTTACTGGCTGCTTCAATTCGGTATCCCCTATTACTGGTGTATGGGTTTGTTCTCGTTATTTGTTCAATCGCAGATGGGAGGTGAAGTTTCAGAACTAGGCTGTATTTAAATGTTTGTTTAGTGTTGGCTTTATTCTTTCTGTCTGAACTTCTGTGAGGTAGAATGTTGCTTCGTGAATACCGGGTTGTAATTGCCTCCTTGAGCAGAATGTGTGGAAAGGGAGAAGCGACAGTTTCCTTCCAGCGGTGGTATGTAAAGCTGTTTTCATTTGGTGTGATGTTAGGAGAAATATATTCTGACCCACACAGTAAGGAAGGCTGCAGGTTTTCTTCCAGACAACCGAAAAAATGTACTCCTTGAATTTTTGTAGAAAATGGCCACTGACTTGGAAGGGCTAATTCTGCACAGCCTGTCATGGAGTGGAGACCCTGATGGGCAAAAGTAGCAGGCTTTGTCGTTTGACTGTCTTGTCTCAAGGTGATACTAGCTCTATAGATGTTTTTTGAGCAGTAACACCTGTCTGTGTTAGTGTTGTAGTTTCCTGAAACCAGGACAGTTAGTCTAGCAAATAAGGAAGCACCGGGAAGAAGGCATTAGTCTGCCCCTTCATGCTGCCAGCAGCACGAGGTAACAAGGAATGAGCAGGCTGTGCTCTTGGCTTGTTGTTCCCTGCTGTCCTGTTGGATCCATCCCAGCACCCCAGTTTGCTGGTCAAGCTGGAAAAGGATAACGTGGAGAGGCAGAATCTCAGTGGTCACTGATCAGCATGTGCTGAGCTCTAGCTGGATCCACTCACTTGTGTGATTTCAGGGTTTTTTGTTTTTTTGTTTGTTTTTCTGGAGGACAAATAAGAGCGTCAAAAAAGCTGTTTTCTTCCATATTTAATATTAAAAGGATTTGCTGATTCAATATGTTCATATGAGCAAATACATCAGGTACTTTAAAGAATTAACTGAAGCAATTATAAAAGCTGAAATTAAGTTTCTTCTTAAAATACAGTTAAGGGAAGTAAGTAAGTCACTCTGGAATTAAATATCTTGCAAAGTATGAAATGTTATATTTCGATAATATTTGGAGCCCATACTCGCAATTAAAAAAAAAAAAGGGAAAAAAAAATCCACAGATTGCTACTGTGTGCTGGGGGAAAGCCTTGATAAGAATCCCTGAGCTCACACACCATCCTGGACATAAAACTAGCCAGCTGTCCAGGCTGCGGCAGGGCTGCAAGGAGGCAGGAGATGTGCGCTGTCTCTGTTACTCATTGTGGGATGTGCTGGTCAGCAGCGCCCAAGTAAGAGATGGGTTTTACATAAAATAAAGTAATTTTACTTTGAAGGAAGGTTTATATGACCTCTTTTTGTTCTTTAGCTTGGATGTTTATTTAATCTTTACCCACTGCTGGAAATCGAGTCGGACAACAGAAAGAGTACAAACTGAAAGCTGAAGGAAATGGAGAATAGCTGAGAGGTCATCCTGGCTCCCCTCCAGCTTGCGGGAGCCCCGTGAGGCTGTGGGAGCGTGCACAGTTGTGTAACCACCTGCTCAGATGTCTGCCGGGCCGATCAGTTTCCCTTCAGCCTGGATTTCTTCCCGTGGTGCCCAGTTGTTGTGTAAGGGGAGTCTGGCCGCAGCCCCGTGCGGTGCATGGGAGAGCTGCTGCTCCGTCCCGTGTGCAGCGTGCTGGGAGCGATGCTCCAAACCCCATGTGAGAGCCGGCTGGCACTCTGCCGGGAGGCAGCCTCCAAATTAAAAATCACGCTAAGAGCATGGTGATTTTCATTCCAATTGCCTTGCTTTTGTGTGTTTCTATAGAGCCTTTCTAAGATGGCTGGTAATGCGCAACTTTTTAAACTTGAGGTTAAAATAGGAAATTTCTGCTTTTTAAAGTAGTTATTTAATAAAATAATCCGTGCTTGTTGATGACCATCCAACTCAGATCTGCCCCAGGTGTTAAAATGTAATTTATTAAATCAAAGGAATGGCCCAAGTACTAGTATTTCCTTCTGGGGCTAAAATTCAACTGTTCAGTGAACTGTTTTGTGGTAGGGGAGCAAATGCTTTAAAAAAGATACTCTGCAAAATGCGTGCCCCTTTCATATTCTGCTTGGCATATTCTGATTTTAGTTTTTCATGTAATAATTTTCTGTGGTGGTTTCTTTCAATGTACTTTGTGCCGTCTCACTCACTGTGCAGTGGGAGAAAGATTTGAAAAGAGCTTTAAAATAAACATAATCTTGTATTTCTACATTTGTTTTTCCTATTTTGGCATGGACTGATATGTGACAAGGCTTGCAGATGTGCCATGTATTTTAGCCTTCGGTGACTTCTATCTGCCTGTATTACTGACCACTCTGTGCCGTGCACTGTTCGCTTGGCTTCTGCCCCAGACAGTAGGCAGGCAGAGGCAGCCAGTGAAGGATTCACTAAGACAGAAGAAAGAAGCACATGGTGGATTATGCTGGTAATAGTAGCAATTACTCAGTGTCTTTTCCTGAAGAACTGCTTGCCATACTTAGTAAAATAGATTAGACCAGGTAAAGGAAAAATCTGCCGCCTTTTTTTTCTGCAGACACGAGTGATCCTGTTCCTTGCAAGCTGAAGAAGGAAGGACCCAGGGAGACTAAAATTAAGCTGTATCTGCTGAGCACTAAGAGTTGTCTGAAGGGTTTCTTTCACATTTCCAGTAGCATAGTCCCTGTCATCGTGAAGAAACGCTAATACCAGCATCACTACCCCTCACATGCACTTTCTGTCTGGATTTTCATGTAACCCACCTACTTAGAAGGAATTAGAATAGTAAGGCAAGAAATTTTGAAACAAGATCTTGAGATTTAGAATGTCTTATCCTAATGCTCCTTTTTTCTCAAGTCCATAAATCATTCTTCCCCAGTTTTTGAGGTTATGATGTTGTCCCTCTGGTTACTTGCAGTCTACATTCCAAAAGGATAATTCAGAACTGACCAGAAGAAAATGATGGATGAGGGGGTTTTGTTTCATATGTCAGCTGCAGTTACTCTATCATGAATTGTTTGTCATTGGGGTTCATTTCCATTTCTCTCCTCAGGCCCTTCTTTGGGAAGTGGTTTTGGTGTGGGGTTTGTTTTTTGCTTTGGTTTGTTTTGTTTTTTAAACACACCCCACCCCACCCCACCCCCCATGAGGGTGGATGAAAATCACTAACCTGAAACACTTTTTTTTGCCCACTTCTTAATAGTTCAGATTTGTGAACTCAATAAATTTAAAATTATTTTTTAAACTCAATTTAGATGTGAAAATAGGATAGCTTATGCCTAAACTTACTGTCACCTGTCAAAATGATCCAACCTTAAAAAAGCACCTGAGCACCATATTTTTACTGGAGTTTTAATGGAAATCAAACCAGCAAAAGTTATCATTTAGGAAAAAATCTGAAACAAGGGGGTCCTAAAGTTCTAAGATAATAGGAGCCTTCTGTGTGGATGTTGACATGGTGTCTTCACCTGCTTACTCAGTTCAATTAGTTCATTTAAGCTGAAAGCTGATTGTTGGGAGAGCAGGAAGAGATTTCTGCTTCCCATAGGGCAAAAGACTGCTCTTTAATAGAGTTTACTTTTGCATCTAAATGTGGCTTTGTAGCAATCACAAAGTTTAAAAGAGAATAAATTGTCTTTCAAGAAATGTAGCCTTTGTACAAGAGTGGAGTCCTTCCACATATCAAGAAAAAGTATCAGATTTAATGTAAAGGATGTATGGAGTTGCTGAGTAACATGTTTTAGCCGTTACCAACCAGTAAGTATTGACCCTTCTGTAGAAAAATAATTATAAAACCAAAAATGTCCCAAACCTGATTTATTCAGATCAGGGTTTCCTGCCTGGTAATTTGAATCCTGATGAAAATCAGCAATTTAAATAACTTGGATTAGTATCAGCCATTCTGCCTTCAAACTAAGTGGGAACAGGGTGGGCTTTAGACTCTCTGCCATTTAGCACTACACTTATTCCATCCTCCTGTGTTAAGTCATGTACACAGTTTGATACCTATCTGTGCTTCCTTTGCTGTGCTCATCACTTCAAACATTTCTTTTGTATTTTTTTTAACATGAATTTTATATCAGAATAAGGAAGGGGTTGAGTAGTTTAACAGTACAATTTAGATGATAATGCAGCACAAATGTGTAATTTCCACAGATGTTCATGACCAGTAAATATTTTGTATCTTAATGAAAACTTGTTTATATACAGTTAATTTCTTGTGAGTTTTTACCATTTTCAATTCTGTTCTTTACATTTTACTGGGCTAAAATTCAGTGAGACCATGAGGAGGTTGGGTTGGTTGGTTTGTTTGTTGTAACTAAGGACATGAAGCTGGCTCTCCCTGTCCCTTTTGCTTGAAATTGTAGGAGAAAATGGTACTTTTTCCCCTCCAGCTTCCAGATCAGATGGGCTTTTTCCCTGCTGGGATGCCAGGTGGTGAAAGTGTGCATAGTGGTCTTTAGAGCAAACAGACCTGATGAACGCACTGCTCTGCTAACTAGGGGAAATTGATTACTTTTATTTACTTAAGTTTTATGAGATATCATAATGAGAAATTTTCTTACTTGCCAACTGCAATTTCAGAATCATTTGTTATTTTAAGTGTCAAAAACAATGAAGGAAGATAAAATGTTTAAGTAAAACACAGAAGTTTTTGTAGAAATTGTATTGTAAACTGGTGGGTCTACAGTTTTAGTTGGTGTTAGAAATGTACAGTTACTTTGGTGGAGGATTCTGAAAAATACTTTTTTTTTCCTCTGTTGAATTACTAGTGTGCAGACATTGTGACAAAAGAAATAATTGTATTTGAATTCAAGAATAATGCCCCAGATTTCATTCCACGTTGTTTAGTTTAGAGTTTATTAGCGCATGGGCTTGAGGGTTATGGAATGCTGGTATCTTCTCTAGAGTCTTGGTTTCAGTGCCTAGATTGTTAGACAGCTAGTTTTCATGTTCCTAAAGAGGGGACAAAAGTAACCAAGAAAGCATAAAGTACTAGTAGAGAGGAGTTGAAGTTTGCAAGTTACATTGTCCAGCTGCTATTCAGTATCTGTTAGCCTGTGTTGTTGAAAAGCATCTTTCTATCTAGTCTCCTCATCATCGTTATTTAGTTTGCTAGAATACAATAAAATCAGTAGACTGAGATGCATTTCCATCACCAGTGAGTTTCAAGTCTGGATTTGCTGGAGACCTGGTTCTGATAGCTGTTTATCCTTAGAAGGATATGGGTGGGAAATATGAGGGCACTTGATAGTAAAATTCCTTGAGGAAATAGATATATGTGGGGATTAAAAGAAAAAAATCGTTTTGCAGATGTGTTACTTTTCTGATTGTATAGATCTTGCTGCATTAGAAAGCAAAGGGGAAGTTACGAGGTTTTGAGCTTTCCCAGTAATTTCTGGAACGAGGACTCTGACTGTGATTGGGAAGTACTTTGCACGCCTGGGCTGCAACACTGATCAGAGTAAATAAGGAGCATGGTTCATTGTGGATTTGATTAATAAATTTGCTTTATCACAGTGCATGGAGATGCACAGGGGCAAAGGCAAGAAACAAAATTTGGGGTGGTGTTTATTAGAAGTGACTGAAATGAAGAGTTAGTTTAAAGATTATGTAATAAAATATAGTGTCACCTGTAGTTTTGCCAAAAATGCTACTGTAAGTCTGTGTTTATCCAAGGAAGATATAGTGGATAGTGTTGCCAATTCAGCACTCCAGAGAGATCCTCTAACAAATGTAGTAAAGGCTACTTTAAGGAGAAAAAGGCAACTTTTGTATCTTGGTGTAATTTAAGTGCAGTTCGCCAACTGTAACCTGGTGGACCATGTTAGAAAGTGCTTAGCTGGAGATTGCGCAAATATCACAGTAATTTTTAATTTGTAGATATGTATGTAAGAGAGAATACTTTTCTCTTTTGCTCTTTGGCATTAGATATTGAGTACAGAGCAATAAAATATATTTGCATACAGTTTTTCCCCCCAGATTCTGTGATTAGAAAAACATTAGCAAATTTCAGCTGCAATCAACCTTTCTTTTCTGACCATGGAAAAAGATCAAATTCTGATAGACTAAACATAGAATTTCTAAAATTGGACTCTCGGAAAAATGGGAAAATGGTGACATGTAACAGATTAATGTAGAAATATTTATATGGCTTGGTCTCCTTTTCCTAGTTACATTTGTGTTAGAATGTAGATAGATACATCCAGGGCATTTCTTTGCAGACTCATGACACAAAACTTTGGTATATGATGAAGTCTTGAAAAATGAGTCATCATTACTTATTTTGTAGGAATAAAAATTGATATATAATGGAGGAGCACAAGAGTAGAAATGGCCTGCTATGCATAACAGTTGTTAATAAATACCTGTAGAGTTTTTTTCACTATTTAATGATATCTGGAATGCTTGACCCAAATCTGTCTGATGTTCACAATTGGTTCAAAGATCTTCCTTTTCTGTGAAATTCAGACCAGATTCCACGCCCCCACCCTGCCCCTTGGTTGCTGTAACTGAGAAGCACTACTGGAAAAAGCCCCATCCCTGCTCCCCACCCCTTGGTAAGAAATTATTGCAGTATTTGCTAGAAAACATTTTTTTTTTCTGAAGTTTGAAATTTCAGTAAAACGAGACAACATTTTCTGTAGATACTGGTAAGCACAGTAACTCCCAGGATCCAGCCAGGGCCCGGAACAGGCTGCACAGAGAGCTACAGTGCATTCTACATGGAGGTTAGATTCGGTGCTCTCACACCTGTAGGCAGGTTTAGGGTTTAATAGAATGAATGTTAATGAGAAATATGAAAATTCGCTAGGAGGGCAATCTGTTATCAGAAGGGAAGAATGGGGGCTCTGATGTCAGTAGTGTCTAGCTGTTCATTAAGCCAGGGTGGAAAGAGAAATTAAACAGATTTATTTATGAAAATTTATGGTCATAGCTTTACAAATTGTGGCTCACTAAGTAAGAATAAAAATACAGTGTCTATTTCTAGATGAGTTTGGAGTATTAATGAGTCATAGAGAGGGTTTTGTTGGTTTCTCCACAGTTGCAGCATGTTGCCTAAGACTTTGCCTTCCATAAAACCTGGCCTTGTCAGGGAGGTGCTGTGGCAGCCTGTAATTTAATACCTCTCATTACTCATTAGCAGAGACATCCAGGTTCACATTGTAGGTGTTTCCCTTTAGTCAGGCTTCACTTCAGAAGACATAGTTGGTTGTGATTTGTGGTTTTCTTTACAACTAATATTAGTTTACTTGTTGACATACAAGAATGGTCACTGCTGAGAATTTTTGATCATGACATAGTTTCTGTTTTCATTTGGCAAGGTTGTTAACTGTTGTACCTTGGCAAAGTAAATGTTTTTATTAATCTTTCTCTGCTGCCTATGTTCTTCAGAATTAGTCTGATGTCTGCTGTAGGGTGATAGGGCAGGAATGCTGTGGCTTGCCTTTCAGGAAGGTGAGGATCTGTTAGGGGATTTCTTGTGTTTGTTTCTGAGAAAAGACTGAACGCTGAAGTTATGTGGGTTGGATCCTCACCAGACTGTGTACAAGTACTAGATTTCCAAAACAGTAGTTTAGTGAGTAGACTTTTTTTCTCTTATTATTAGCAAAACCACCCTCCTTACACATTTGAGAAAGAAGTAGTGAAAGGGGATTTCACTTCTGTAAATATGTCTGTACTAGTCAACTGCAAATGAAGCTGTATTAAAGCAATTCTCATTGAAGTAGCTAAGTTTCCTGGTTCCAGAAGGTCAGCACTGTGAAAAGCACATGCTTATTGTGAAATAAACTAGGAAAGTATTGGTGGGATTAGTCACAGGTGCTGTAAAGCTTCTGTTCTACATACTGCATCCAACTGGCAAGCCCACACCACCCTTGGACTAAAGGTGAGATTTTTTTGAAACACGCAGGAACTTTCAGCATAAGACTNAAATCACTCTTAGATAACAGAAGTTAGGCTTGTCTTTGGGTTGATGTAAAGCCTACCAGACAAGTGTTGTTATGAGCACAGGATCCTGCATCTGTTTGAAAATAAGTTAAATAAATTAAGCCTGAGAGGATAAATAAATACCAGAACAAAAATGCAGTTAGTTACTTTTGTTAAAGTATGTGCAGCAACAATGAAGGTGGAGATGCCCAACTGACATGTCCAGTTGAGCGTGAATGTCCTATTAAACATCTGACTTACTGTATGTGAACATAGAGGCTCATTAGCATAGAAGTGGTCACTGTATGCAAGTACTAAATGTGCAGATACATCCATGTCTGATATGTCTGTCTGAAAACACCTCGTTTGGCAAAGCAGCTGTTGAGTACTGGATCTCTCCTCTTCAGCATGCTGCCAGCCACAGCACTGGCCTGCAGCTTCAGTTGCTTTGAACTGCCTGCTGAAAATGCCCATACTTATGGAGAAGATGTGTGATAGATGTGGAAGCATGTGATGCATAGGTACGTAGGTCTCTTTGGTCACTGTTTTTGCTGTTTCGCTGATGCTTCTCTTCACTTTTGAGTGTGATTCACATTTCTGTTTTTTATTCCTGCCTGTTGTGCTCATCACATTTTAGCTACCAGTAGTCTTTTTAATATATAAATAGCTGTAAATATAAATAAACATGATATATAAATATGTATAAATCCAGATAGATGAGACCTTATCTAAGATTTTCTGACCCATGTCACTTTTGGTGGTATGATTTTCCTCTTCTGAAGGCTAAAGACTCATTGGGTCATAGTGGTTTCCACATAGGTTTGAAGTCTTTGATGTCTCTTAGCCACGGGAGTAGGAACATTAACAGACCAAATGCCTCAGAGCAGGACGAGAGGAGCAGAACAGCAGAGTGCTGATATCAGGAGTTTGTTTTTCTGCCCTTGTGTTTTTGCACTGGGTTTCTGTTGTCTGACTTGCTTCCCCATCTGGTCCTTTCCCGCTGGCTTGTTGCCAGTAAGCAGTGGTGTCAAATCTTCGGTAATCCTGTGCATGCACAAGATCCCAGCAAAAGCCGTGCGTCCTGCTGTCCTCCTCCCCTCCACCCCATGCCATGCTTGGTAAGGAGTTAGATCCTTGCAGCAACTGTGGATGTGAGGGAGGCTTGGGGAGCAAAAGACCCAACACTGTGCAGAAGCCCAGAGTTTGGGCAGTGGGTATGTGGAAGATGGGGGAGCTGGCAAAGGAGCTTCACAGCTGCTGTTTCTCGTGGTAGATGAACTGCACCAGACACGCAGAGCACTGCAGTGGCTGGATTAGTGCAAAGGTAGACTTGTGACCTTCTCCTGGCCCATTTCCAGTGTTATTTTTTTCACTCCAGACTAGCTTTATACAGTGCTGGCAAAGACTCTGCCGTGGTGGTGGTGGTATACAGCTCTCCCCCTGCGGTGCTGTCTAGTCTGTCCCCAAGCACAGGCCTCTAGGCATGGAGATGTACTGCCTGGTGCATCAGCAACAGATTTTTACCTCTTGGTATCCAGAATTTGCTAGACAAGATGTTTTGTGATTGCATCAAGCTTCAGTGAAGCATGCTGTTGTGGCCCCTGGCTCACTGAAGTCACTCCTAAAGTCACCCCAAGCAGGGACAGAGCACTCAGGGAGTTATGAATGAAACAGTCTATCCTTTAAAGCTATGAAACAGTCACTAATTCTGATTTTTCCTGTTTTCTAACTTTGTAGAGTCTTAACACTGTGACCAGAGCTTGCTTTTCATTGTAAATTTGTAATAATTAGAAAGAAATCTTGCATAATAAAAACTGGAGTGTGAAGAGGAGAACTTAATCCTCATATTTAGCTAAACTGTTATTCTGTTTTACTGGAGCATGCTTGTAGTTTTTGCAGTGGCTATGGATGCCTACTCATTGACATCATCAATGGCAGGTGGGTTCTGTCAGATGGTTTCAACTTCTTTGTCTTCCTTCCGGACAGTGTATCATGTCTTCAACACAGGGATATTTCTCTCAGATTAGCATTGACAGATAGAGCCGGCATGCTTCCATAAGAGTGAGAACTGGTTTTCAGACTCTGCCTGTTGGTTATGCATCTCCTGCATGAATTAATAGTGGGTTAGTAAGATTAAAAACAGGAAGTGGTGCCTCATTTCTAATACCTTTTCTGAGGTCAGATGTTGCACACACACACAGAGGAACTCCAAAAGATGTGGCTCATACAAGAGTGAAAATATGTTATTTGCATTGATACTTCACATGGAAGGGAGAGAAGGAATGAAGGGTGTAAGTGTGAGGGGCAGAGACTGAATCTTTTTTGAAGAGGTTCTGAAGTAAAGCACGTTTGATACTCTCGGATAACTTCTACTTTTTTGTTAAGCCAGTGCGGTGGGTTTGATAGTACTGACATGCACGTATAGTAGAAGAGGAAATACTCGCATTGCAACAGTGAGACACAAAGGAAATAAAGGCAAGGAATGTCTTTTAGAGGCTGTCCCTCTGCATTCATAAAGTAAAAAAACAGTTTGAGGACGTTGTCTACCTCTGTCATGGAAGAATCGCCAAGCTGCCATTTCAGGTGGCTGAACCTGATTAATTCTTCACTGGGAGACATCCAAGAAAAGCCATGGTGCTGGAGGAAGCGTTGTTGCAGTGCTGTAGGTGGCACCCTTCCCTTTGAGATGGTGCTGAACCAGTGCCAGAAGGGAGGAAGGGGGCACTCAGCAGAGAGGAGCCCCGGGCCTGATGCTCCACTGGTGTAAATCCACACGGGGCTGCTGAGGGGCCTGATTTACACCAGCTGACAAATCTGTCCTTGTGTCTTAAAAACACCAGGTGAAAGCGGAGCTTTGACTACGTGTAGAGACGCCACGACTCATCCTCCAAGCCCCACGACGGCAGCGTTGGCTGTCCCTGGTGCTCAGCCACAGAGGTGGCTGCGATTCTGTGGTGGGCAGCGTCATCTGTGCAGAACTGAGTTTGTGTCGTGCTTTGGGAGGGAGATGCAGCTCTACAGAAGCTTAAAAGATACTATTATGTTCGTTGGTTATAACGTTTTGCTTGGCTAATATGTTAAAGATACTCATTAAGTATCGCAGCATCACTTCTCTTTAATTTTGCCACAAATGCTGGAGGTGACACAAGTATTCAGATGTGTGCTTGGACTGCACCAGGGCTGAGGGTCCTCAGACCTATTTGTGTCCTTGTAAGTATGGACCAAAAAAGACTGACTTTTTATTTACCTTGTGGTTTGGGAGCTGAGAGTTAGGGCTCTGGGGCCCGAGTGCACAGTTGGGTTTCTGTGTGTCAGCTGAGCCATGGTAACAGTGTATGGCAAATGCAAGTAATGTGCTGTGAATGAAGCATTCAGTGCCCAGCACTGACACTGTGGCCTAAAGCATCCAAGTAAAAATATGTCTCTAAAATGGGCAGTCATCTGACATTTTTATTTACTAGTGCAGTTTGGACATGGGTGGATGAAACATTCTAATAAATTATTGTATCTTTTAGGCTGTTGCTGATTTATAGGATTTTACTAATTCAAGAGGCATTACATGCCTAATGAATCGGGCTTTGACATTCTGACCGATTTGTGTTGTTAAGGTGCTTGGAGAGGAGAAGGAAGGGTTGGGACAGGGAGTATCAAGCAGAAGGCAAACCTCCTGCCATTGATCATGGTTATGAGCCGATCCTCCAGCAATGAATTCTGTGCCAGAAGGTATTGCCTTGGTATACCTACTGCGGGATGAGGGTCCGGGACACTTGCTATCCAACATTTGCCATAGTTCAAAATAGTTGCCACTGGTCTTTGTCAGGTTGTATTCCAGTCTTTAGGGTGGCTATCCTCTCGGTTAAGAGAAGGGAAGGCAGGGATGCAGTGTCCCCACTGCCCAGCTGCAAACTGAGTCTAATTTTCCTCTAACCGCCTCTTCTGGGGCAGAGTGCTCGATCAGTCCATCCTCATTATGGATGTGGCCATAGACAAAGGAATCACGTTTTGGCATTTCCTGCCAGAAACTGAAAGGACACTGCACCTTCAGGGACAGTGTTCAGAAAGGATACAGTTCAGAAAATATTCCCTGCACCTCTGCTTTAAAAATGGAAAATGAAGGGATAGCCTGGAACTTTGTTAACGAGGGTGAAATGGAGAGGAGGAGCTGCTGCTCGGCTGTCTCAGGCACAGGGCTGCCTCTCTGTTTGGAGTGACATGACAATCTGAAGAGCCACGCTGCTTGGTGAAGCTGTTGCTGCTGCACAGTGCAGTGTAGTGCTTGTTCGTTTTGATAGGAAGAAGTTTTCCAGGAAGGGGAGGGGAAAAGAGGGCAGCTGATATCCTCTCTTCACCTTCAGTGCGAAGCTGAAAGGAGCTTAAGTGATGCTGTACGAAGAGAAGAGAAATTTTCATTTATCCCTCTTAGTGGTTGGTGCATTCCCCTGCTTCTGATTAGTCCTTTACCGCTGCAAAGAGACAGTTTGCTCATGCGGCTACATTTTTGTATCAGTTACCTCCTTCCACCCCTTGCTCCCTCCCAAACCTACTTAAGGTTTCTTTTGGGTTTGGTTTTTGGTTTTGTTGGTTTTGTTTTGTTTTGGTTTTTTTTTGCGAAGCAGCCATGTGAGAGGAATAAAATAATTTTGAAGAGCATTATATGGTGAGAATTTTGACAATGAGTGGAAGATTGTAATTACTCTCTTCCATTAGACTCAGTGGCTTTGGACAGATAAGCTGTATTGAAACGTGTGACCAGGGCATGGGATCATGGATTGTCTTTCACTGTTGTCATGGCGACAGTGATGCAGGTGGCCTATAACTGCCTGGCTGTCAGATCTTATACATCAAACTGGTGCTAAGTGAAAATATGTTAGAGGCACAGGGGAAAAAATTGCCAGCAGTGTTTATAGGATCAGGTGGAAGAGAGCTAGGCAGCTTTAAAAGCAGCTTTTTGTGAAAGCTGTAGATGGGTCATGGATGGTTCTTTAGAGTGTTTATGCCTTCATATGAGCAAAAGTAATTTTAAAGGGGAAAACATATACAAATATATATCTTTATTATGTCTGCCATTTTCTCGAAGTCAAGATGATGGTGATAAGCTACAAGGAGAAGGAAATGAGGAGAAAGGCAAATACTTCTAGCTGACAGCTGGAGCAGACCCTAGAACCTCAGCACTAACAGAGGACAATGTGGTGCATTCACTGCTATATCTCGGGATGTAATTGGTGATAGAAAGTTGACCAGTTGTAGAGATGTTAAAGGGACATCAAAACTTAGGCTGTGAAATAACATCTTAAAGTCCAGATGTCTTATGGATGTCCATTAGACTTGCGACAAAGTAATTTCTTTTTCAGAGAAGTTATCTTTCTAATGGGTTTGTAGTCTGTATTCCATGAAGTTCCAAATAGATTCTGACTCTTATCCCCTTCCCTTTCCAACTGACAGCACCTTTCAAACTGCTGAGATTTATAGTAGTTCCAGACACTAAAATTAATCTTGTGTAATTTTGCTGTGTATTACTGCCTTGTACTAGCTATTGACCTATCTTCATTCTCTAATGGAAACAAGCTCCTTGCAAAGAGAATAATGAAAATGATGACAAAAAATTAAACTTTTATTCTAGTCAAATGTTAAGTATTTGTTTACTGCAATATTTTGTCCATGGGAATTTAGTTTGGGTGAATTTGGGGTGATTTTGGTCTTGGTAGTTTACTCAGATCTAAAGTGCTACTTTGTCTAGAGATTGGAGATGCTGTGGAAGACTTGCCTACCTCTTTCCATTGTTTCTTGAAACATGCTGTTTGTTAGTTCAGATATGCCATTGGTGGTCTGTCCAAAGCAGAAATTCATGTCCTCCATGCTCTTGGCTAAACTGTACATAGAGAATCAATATTTCTTCAGAGTGCACACAGAATAGTTTGGTTTCCAACTTTATATCCTACATTTCATTTGTTCTGTTAGCCTGCTACTCAGCAACCGATAATGCAGTGAGGGGGAAAGTGACTTCATATCACAGGGGTAGCCAGCATTTGAGAAGCCCCCGACAGATTATTTTTTAATTATTATTTTGTGGTTTAGGGCTTTCTGATCTAGTATTTGGCTTCTCCATGCCCCAGAACTCAGGATTACATGTTTTGGTTTGATGTATCACTGGGTTGTTAGATGACACAAATGTTCTTATTGATAGTAAGAGGAGCTTTTATTTTTCACCAAAGGTCCCTATGGAGAATTTAACTAGAATCAAATACTGACTTATGAATCTGTCAAGGATACTATTGATGTAGGGAGTTATTTAATACTTATAATGAATTAGCAAAACCAAACCCAAGATCTGGCAAAGATATATATATAAGGAAAGTTCTGATGTGGGTGACAGTGGGAGATGATCTGGGTTCTTTACTTTTTTGGTAACTGGCATTTTGCTGCACATGTTACTTGACCAAGGTTAGGTCTCTACCTCTGTTCTAAAGGTTTCAGTGTCTTAGACAGAAGTGAAGGATGGGGTGGGAAAGAGCAGTCTTGCAGTTGAGCACATAGCTCTGGGCAAGCAATCTGTTTTTCCTTCTCTCTAATGGACAATATGTTTGCAAGAATCTTTGGTGGTTTTGCCTACTTTTTCACTCTATTGATGGAAGGCATTAGGTAGGTTAAGTGTTGTGCACAAATACGATGTCAGAATAGATGAGTTTGATATAGAACTGAGGGAATAGTGTGTGATGGTTTGAGCACATGAAAAGGAATTGAGCGCTAAGGTTTCTCTTTCAAGTTTTGCAATTGGTGAGCAGTGCAACATGGAGAGTGAAATCAGCCCTTTAAGCTTTGGTTTCCTATACTAGAAAACAGAGATAAAACCAGAACTGTAAAGATGAATTAATGTTACTAAAACTTTGAGATCTTTGCCTCACGAGTGGTGTGAAGGTGCATCCTTGCTGCTGCTTAAGGACTGAAAGCGTATGTAAAGTAGTGATATTCTGTACCAAGGGCAGAATGTCGGGTAATGGTACTTGAGTAACTCAATAGGCATCCCAGTAATCCATGAGATTGCCTTCAGTGTGTGCTTACAGATAGAAAAAAATCTTAACTGAGATTTTTGGCTTCCTCTGTGGTTCTCTTCAAAAGTACTGCAGTGTCTTTAGCTTTCATTCAGTCTAAAAATGCATTAGATTATCTTGCATAAGGACTTGTATCTTTAATATAGCTTTGAGATCATCAAGAGCAAAAAGAGGCCCAGATGTATATATAAGGGTTTTCTAGTTTAAGAAGGGCGATGAAGCCTTAATTCATGTGCTTGAGGTGCTTCATTGTTTTTTTAATCATAGGTTGTTGGTAGCAAATTAGCATTTGTAATAGTTTTAGCATTAGTATTCAGGAAAAGTCTGACTAGGAGGGGGCTGTTTTTGTTTTTTTCTGGTTTTTGTTGTTCTTTCTCTCTTGAAGCTGTAACATAAAGATGGTTTGATGTGTATGTTTACAATAGCTGTGCACAATTTTAAAAAGCAAAAATAGGTGCAGAAATGTAGCTGCTATAACTGTTCCCTGACTAACAAGATGGTCTGTCTGGTGAACTAGACTCTTTCTGGTGTTGTGAATCTGATAATGCAGTTTGGATGTTAATTTTGAAGTAACCACGGAGGCTGCAGGCTGGGCAGAGTTATTACCTCATTAGCCATTGCTCAGGGTTAGCTGGAAGGTTCTGACCATCTGTGCGCACACAGAGAGGAGGAGGGAAATGGACAATACAGATTACATATTTCAACCTGACATGGATCCTGATCAAGTTTGTGGTTCACTGCAGCAGGACAGATCTCCTGGTTCTGTCTCATCTTTTCAGCTCAGAACAGTGACTGCAGCTATTGCTCGCTATAAACCTATGCCTTCTAAAAGGTATTTTATTAGGTTGCCAATGTAGGGTTTTCTGTTTTGAAAGTAAGCAGTGTTTGCATATCACAGTTTTTCTGAAAAATTAGACTCCTGGCTCTCAAACAGTTCAATCATACTCTAGGTCAAAAATAACAAAATAAAAATTAATATTATTCTGTCCTCAGGTTTTTGGATACATTGCTAGACCTACATAATTAATAAGAAACCACTTCATTAATCCCAGCACAAACAAGCTGTACCAGTATTGTGGTTGTTGCAGTTGTACAGTACATGTTGTGTTACATTATTAGTAAGAAAGCAGAAGCCATATGGTAGCGTATGGTAAGTTTTGAGCTATACTGTTTGCTGTCTTAAACTATAGGAAAGACATATATATGTTTTTGGTAATATCTAGTTCACTGTCAATCCTTTGAATTAAAGCAGGTATTTGTTTAGTGAGTTGAAAGATGCTGCATCTCTGAGATGTTTCTCATTTTGACTGCTGGGAAGCATGTTCCAGCAACCACCACCGGAGAGGGAAGCAGAGAAGACAAACACCGGTGGCTGCCTCAGACAACCCTGCGCTGCGGAGCGGGGTGGGGGCTTTCCTGTGGGAACAACAAAGCCAGTGAGCATCAGGATGCTTGTCTGCTGTGGAGGAGTGGCTCTGTTTGGGTGTGAGCTGTATTTCCTGCCTCCCTAGGAATCAAGAAGCATTTATTTTGGATCTCTGAGGGTTTCTTTTCCCCCTTCTGTTTAAAGCCTCCCTCCCCTTTCCTCCCTCCCTCCCTCTCCTTCCTGCCACCGCCACCCCCAACATATCACTCAGCAGGCAGGCTTTATGGAATGAAATCCTATGGCTAAGAACAACGGCATTTGCAGAAGTCACTTGCACAGTTTTAGTGCAGCTGATGAAGATGTCTCTTGCTCTACTAATGCCCGAATAAATGCAGCAATATACCTCTTTTAATGGGGTGGACAGAAGGAAGTTTTGGCTCTGATGCTGTGAGAGAGAGTGGAGTGGCACATCACTCCTCTCGGCACATCTGTAGTTTTGTGAGCTGCTTGGGGTGGAGATATGTACAGCTTTTTGTCTCCCTGGAAGTGCCCCTGGTGTGTTAGATAGTAGTGGAAATAAGGGCAGACCAGGGGCTGTTTGAAGATGAGGCTGTACAAGGGCCATTCCGGGCACTCTTTGAGTTGGGGGGTGGTAGTGGGAGAAAAGCAGAGATTTAAATCCTCAATATGCATTTTTAACCTCTAATAATTTAGTACATTGCCATACTGGAGCATATACAGTTCCTTGCATTAACTCAGTGCTGTGTGTAGTGTGCCTGCCACATGCATTTGCAACTGCTTAGCATGAGCCTTAACACTAAGATATGCGCCACTTAAACCAAATTACCGTGTCTAGCGCCAAGAGCCTTAAATCCACTCATGGTTAGTGTACTTTCCTGCGCACTTAGCCCAGCCTAGCTTGTTTACAAAGAGATAAGGATATACGTGCATTGCCAGAGCTGTCCTGGCATAGGAAACGAGCCACTGGATCTGCCTCCATTCACCAAATCCATGCTTTCTCACCAAATTGTAAGGAAAGACTGGGTTCTATGAATGGTGGGTCCTCAATTTCACAGATGCCAGATGGGCTGCCTTCTCCTTTAAAAATTACTTCTGGTTCAGGTGCACCCTTTCCTGAAGTTTTATTGTTTTTTGGGTTTTTGGGTGAGTTCTATTTACATTGCTGCTTCAGGAGCCCAGTAGTCTCCCTCTCTTGTGTCAGCCTTTATCTCCTTTGTTCCGCTAGTGATGCCAACGCTGACACGCTGTCAGTTTTTGAGTGCGGCTGTGCCACAAAACAAAGGGGATCAGAGCATGTGCTTTTTACATGTGCATGATCCTGCTGCTCAACATGTGCGCTGGACCAGCCCAGGGAAAGCCAAAACTATTCAGATGTTAACAAGAAGCTGTAGTTGTGGTATAGGCCAGCGTGATTTATCCTGGCTTTAATATAGCTGGCATGGATAAAAACTGCAGTGAAGATGCAGTAGTTACATAGTCCTTTCCCAGGACTGACGTGTATTCTATGTCTCAGAGTTTCTGTTCTCTTCAGAAGCACATACCAGAGCTTGGGCTTTAGTAGGCCATCACTGCCGTGCTACCTTGATGGGTCCTCTGTACGCCTTTAGCATCTGCTAGGGAGAGCAGCTACTCCTGTCTGTCTGTTTGGAAACAGCCTTGCACAGTAGAGGAAATAATAAATATCCTGAAGAATCATAGAATGGTTTGGGTTGGAAGGGACCTTAAAGATCATCTAGTTCCACCCACCCTGCCATGGGCAGGGACACCTTTCACTAGCCCAGGTTGCTCAACACCTCATCAAAAAAGAAGAAAATACACCTGCCCTCAGGGATCAGGGTAAAGAATTCTGGCATCAAAGTTCTTTCTATTCCTTCTAGCAGTAATGGAAGAAAGGTAAAAAAACCCCACTGCCCAAGTGGTAGAGGAAGTGATGATGATACTGATGAATTCTGAAGCTTTTGTGTAACTATTGATAAAGGCCAGCCTAGGCAATGGGGATAATATGTGCTCCCACAGGTTAGTGTTGTAAGCGGTCAAATCCATTAGACCTTTCTGCAGTTTCCCTGTTACTGCTGCTCTTAACTTTCTTGAGTATCAAGAGCTTAGCTAAAGCCCAAGACCCTCTTACATTAGGTGTTGTACTAAAAGACAGTTGTGTTCCAGTTATAAAAAGAGACAACAGATGGATAGCAGGCAGAATGCAAAGTGGCAGTGACAGGATATCGAACAACATGATAGCAATGGTCTCGGTACATTCTCCATCCCAACACTGGAGGAATTATGAGAGTTTATAGAGAGTCTCTGACAGGCATGAAGGAAGGCACATGAAAAAGCTTGAAGAGATTTGTTTGACAGTATAATAAATGGAGAGGGGTCAGTGTCTGCCATGGGCTGATCAGAGGTGAAATTCTAAATGTGATTTGGGAGGAAAAGCCTTGAATGTGAGAAGAAATAGCTTCTTAGAGAAGGGAGTGGTTGAGAAGAGTGAACGTGATCTGTGATACAGTCAAAAAAATCAAACCAAAACAAAACAAAAAAAAAAACAAAACCCCACAAAACCCCAATATAATAAAACCTCTTCGCAATGCACTTGGAATGGATGCAGTAAGGCTGGGCTGTTTGTCAAAACAAGAGAAAAGAATGCTGCACTTTGGTGCCTCTCCCCGCTCCAAAAGCGGAGGCCACTTTTCCAGGCAAATACTTTTGTTTAAGTGCCTACATACACTTCTGGAAGCCTAATGTCATGCATTCAGGTTTGAAAATTACTGAATTAAGTATTTAATAGTAGAATATTGATTTCAGTAAAGCATTCGGCACTATCTCCCACAGTATCCTTGTGGCTAAACTGAAGAAGTGTGATCTGGATGATCGGGTGGTGAGATGGATTGTGACCTGGCTGGAGAAAAGAAGCCAGAGAGTTGTAGTGAATGGGATGGAGTGTAGTTGGAGGCCTGTATCTAGTGGAGTCCCCCAGGGTTCGGTATTGGGACCTGTGCTGTTCAATATATTC